>JAGXCT010031607.1:0-15275 GCA_022495035.1 Philopotamus ludificatus
ATAAATTTATTTTACCTTTTTGTTATCCAGCGCTTCTCAAAATATTTTCAACAGAGAAAAATTGATGCTGCTATTTTTTATGTCACAAACTATTTGTATTTGTCAAAAAAGCTTAAAGAATAATTATTTTATTTAATCATTGTCCTTTATTGGCTGCAATTGAGAAGAAAATAAGAAAAAACAATATTCGCTGCTGTTACTACACAAGCAATGTTTGTTCTCGCCCACATCCGGTACGATGTGCCGAGTGCAAGTGAAACATCGCAGAAATTATTGTATAACACTTTTAATATTAATCTTACATGTCACAAACTTTCTGCATTTCTCTAAAAACGTCTGAAGAATAAATGTTATAAATAATTACATTGTCTTTTATTGTCTGAAATTGCGAAAAAAATAAAAACAATAATATTCGCAGTGTAAACACGCGCGCCATGTTATTTCTCGCTCGCATCGGGTACGATGTGCCAAATGCGAGTGAAATGTACGAGTAACACATGCTGAGAGAGCTCAATTTGCGGCGAGACATCGCCGAGTACGAGCGTCATTTACGCACACATTGATTAGTTAAAAATCCAAAATATCGATCAAATTATGAAGCATATCATGAATATCTATTTTTATTCTTAAAATAATCAATTTTAAAAAATCTGTGTAACTGAAATACCCCCTTCGGACGACGTATGAAGGATTTACTGAAAAAACTTTTATTTAAATACAATACTTATAAATTATAAATGTTTTTTACAATTTAGCAAAAAAATACAACATTTATAAAAGAAAAATACAGTTGAGATAAATAGTAATTGCATAACAAAATTTTTAATTCTACTGATACTATATCCAGTCCTCAAATAATTAATATTATTGAAGATTATGACGTTAACGACTACCGTGATTGCACTTTCCACGTCACACAACGATATATCGTTGTTCAACATCTGCAAAATGATTTTAAATTTTATAATAATTTTATACAGAAATAACTATGGTAAATATTCTAGTAGCTTTATGAATAACCATGATGTTTTATTAAACTTTATAATTTTTGTTTGTATTCTACTGTTGTGAAAGTTTGAGAATCGTTAACATTATGTTACGCTCTACGAGGGATTTAAAAGTATCATTTACATTTCAATAGGTTAATGTTACTGAAATGATAGTGATAATTATGATAATGATGATGTCATTGTCACATCTGCAATGAAATATTTAGTCTATTTTAGGCTTATGAATTATATTGACTGCACTGAGTCGCAGCGTAACACAGCGCTTAGCGACGAGACCCCTCCCCACCCCGCTGCCGCCCTGTATATATACAATACACGACGCTCGAACAGACAGCACTCTTGCTCTACTCTAAATATATATTGAACAATAAATATATATTGTTCTTCAATTTGCTCGGGGGTGCTGCAGCTCCGCAGGACGAGCCGTCCCTGGTTTTATCTCATATCTTATTTAATAAACCGCTTTATTTGATTTATTATGTTTGCTTAAAAATGTAGCGCACGTCAATACATCCGGCCTACAAGGTGGAAAATGTTAATATAATAAATAATTAAATAAAGGTTAAAGGTTCGCATTTCAAATTTAGTTAAAAAAAATTGAACTGAAGAGTTTATATATTTTTTAATAATATGTTATTATTATTGTTCATTGTATCATTAAAAAATACAGAAATTCTCTTGTTTTTCTTTTTTTCGCAGCTGTGTGGGTGCAAACAATACAAGATTTATAATGTCAATCCCACATCCATTCAAATTTTCACTATTTAATCGAAACAATAACAATAAATTATCAAACGTGTATGAGGCGCTTAAAATTGCGATCGTCCAACCAATGCAAGCTAAGGTCTAATAAAATATAATAACACCGCACACATTTGATATAATAAATATAAACACCATGTTTTCGTTGCTACTTCTTTTTTTACTTTCTTGCTTTACATAAAATTTGCGCGTTTATTTATCTAAGAAATGTACACTAATGTTAATAAATACTATGTATTTTTAAGCGTTCATCTCGACGCCAAAATGAATAGTAAAAATAATTTATATAACAGTCAGCCCTCATATAACCTTTCCTCTACATTGCTTTTTTCTACAAAATGTCAATATTTTCGAGGTCAAATTATTTCGTAAATATATAATACATTGCCCAGCTAAATAAAGGTCAATGCATTTTGTAGAAAATAATGATTGAGAGGAAACGTTATAGGAGGGCTGACTAGAGGACTGAATAAAGAAAAATGAAAATAAATAATATACATACATTATTTTAAAAATAAATACGCAATATTTTAATATAATACCACATTGCAGTAAACCCTCCTATTACACTCCCTGCTATACCGCGGTTTTCTACAACACCTTCGATAGTCCCTCCTAGAACGTAAGTTACATTAATCGCAATAAAAAGTTGTCAATGCCATTGACGATTAAAAAATATGTGAATGGTAAAATTATCGATGTATTGATTTTGTTAAATTTGCTAAATAAAATTAAAAAGCCCTCATTTTTGTAGGGGCTTATCTTTAATAACGCGACCTTCTAAACGTGGTCCAAATTTCTTCGTTATAGGAGGGTTTTCTGTATTATCTTGGGATAGGGACGTTGGTTATAAACGATTAAAATAAAATATCCCTTGCACAAAGTAATGCTTTCATAATTTTTAGAAAATGTATATAAAATATCTTAATACAGCATTTTTTAGTGCAATTTATAGAACATATGCTTAACCCTTTGAACTCCAATGTTTTTTCAAAAGCTTACAAGCAACTATTTTCAGCTAATTTGCTAAAAAATATATTTAAGGTAAAATCATTGGAAAAAAAATGCTTTTAACTCTTAAGTGCACTTTATTATGCATTTATTTAACTACTAATTCTTAAAATTTATTAGTGTGTGATATTTCTTGAAACAATCGCCTGGGTTAAGGCCTGGTTTTCTATCACACGTTTCGCAGAAGAGGGTAGTTTCTCGTCTTCCTACAGTAATTTTTCGATTTGAACATACCATGCAGTCCTTATGTTTCTTGAGATTACTGTAAATGAAATGTCCAGTTCCATCTAATCGTTGTTCTGTCATTGGCCATTGTTGCATTCGTATAAAATCTATCTGCATAAATGTGATACCCCTTGCAATCAGGAATATGCTGTTGCAAGTTGTTGAATAAATGTAGCACAATTCTACTGGTAAACGTCAAGTCAGGTCTAACCAGTCCCTGAGTCCTATAGCTTCAAAATATGGGACAAATGTTGAGATGTAGCTTGTACGAGAATCAGGCAAAACATATATTCTAAGGCCCCACTTCGGCCGAGAAACCCTTGGCACGTCCTTTGTCATAAATTTCCGATATGCGTTTCAACATAAGATGGTGAAACAAGCATTTCAGCAATTGTTTACAAAAAACAAGGTCTCCCACTATTTTAAAATCGACTCAAGTGAAAAATGGCGAGGTGACCTCGACATAGCAGTTGCCGGTAAAAAACCCATGAAGAGGCCACCTCCAAATAAGAATTCAAAGGGTTAAATATGAGTAAAATTTAAAATCGGCATTTTACATAACATTCTAAGTTCTAAAAAAAATATTAATAAGACGAATGTATCTATTTATTTTGGATTACGATGGATGATTGGCATAACAGAAAGATTCTAAAGCGCCATTCACCCATATAAAGACTCTAAAGTGGAGACGAATGAGTCTCTCCCACTGGTATACCCCCAGTGTCAAACCACGACACTGGTTAATTTTTTATATTATTTCAGTTTGATTGAAATTTATATTGTTTGTTTATAATTATTTATTCAGCGAAGGATAAATGACATTAAATTAATAATTTTGCAATGGGTCTTACCGAGTTCTAACTTAGTTCAGTCACGGTTAACTTACATTATTAAAATAATATGAATGCTACCTACAAACTATAATACTGAACAATACTACCTTAACAAAAATAATATTTTTTTTATAAAATACCATATTCTTCCTAAGTTCCATCAAATATCTCAAATGTATTGAATATTGTGCCCGTCACTAATGCTCAAGTTTTACCCCCACTCCGCCTCGCCATCTCCAGAACCTCCCGCTGATTTATACCACCTCACAATTATATTTGGACACATTTTTTATGATATTTTTCTAGTTTTTTTTTTGTCGCAGCAAGACAAATGGTAAATCATATTTCAGATCGGCGGTGTGTTCGCGGTCCGTGTCGGCATGCCGTCGTTATGATGGATGTCCCGGTTTTGTTAGGGCGCCCCTCACGTTCATATTTGGTATTCAGGTGGACCAGAAAGAGCATTCCATAATGCCTTTCCCTCTCCACTACCACAAATGGATAAATCATGTCCAACACCTTGTGTCCCCGGGTCCCGGCAATCTATCTCGGCCATCAATCTGCGCCTGCATATGATTTAAACCGTGTCAACTGCACGGAATTCCTTCCAGCATGCATTTTACCGGGAAAAAAATGAAAAAAGACATGTAGATGGATGGTTTCCCGGCCATTCAAAAAATTTGCGCCAACTCATATTTTTGTCATAATGGAACTTGTATTAATGCCACCCCTCGCTCGTCGAAAATATGTCCGAAAATAATACTCTAACGTAATTTATTATCATTAGCACTGTTTATATTGAACTCTGGACAGTGTTATTACAACTTTATTGACATAATTGTATATGTGCCGAAGACAAGCACTCGACTCGGACATTTGTGTGAACAGGGTGATGTATTGCCGGCAATATTTCACAAGAGTGCATGTGCACTGGGATGCTGTATGCATTTTGTGATAAATTGCTATGGCATGCGACAGGATATGCTGTTTGCCATCACTCATCTCCACAAAGAAATATTTTTTTCACATTCTAACAAAAAAATATCCATATATTTAAATATATCACTAACATGTAACATTTATATTATACTTTTCAAAAGATTAAAATAATAAATTTAATAATTATATATTTTAAAATGCAGAAATCTGAATAAAATGAATATTGTAATGTATATTATAGGGATTTTTCTAATAAACGATGAAGTTAATTTAATTTAAAATACACCGAAATATCATCTTAGAAGAGACTGACTATAATTTTTTTTTTTTTATTAATGTATATATTTTTATTATAAGTAATAATATAGTGGTCACTTTAATCCTCTAAGTAAATGTATTTTTATTAATTTTTAACATTTCATACGTAAATTTCGAGAAATAAAAACGTAATAACGTATATAGAAATAGTACCCTAATAGGGGAAAAACGCGAATTCTGGGCACGTAAATACGGGGTTCCACTGTACGTATATAGAAATAGTACCCTAATAGGGGAAAAACGCGAATTCTGGGCACGTAAAAACGGGGTTCCACTGTATATTATTTCCCTCTTGATTGAATTTCCTACATTTGGGATTGTCTAGACTTTCTACTTTTATCTTGAACAGTCATAGCCGATTAAATATGAGAAAATATATTAAAAAATTTTGTTTAAATATTTTTAGTAGTTGTAATGCTTAAAAGCTTTCTGCGAAAAAACAACCGCGTCGTCCGAAGGGGGTATCTCATATACCCCAAGCATTTTGAGTCAAGATATTGACACAAAATCGAATTATAAAAGGTCGATATTGAATTATGGATTTTTAACTAATCAATATGACGCGTAAATGACAATACTCTCGACGATGTCTCGCTGCATTCTGAGCTCTCGCAGCATGCGTCACTCGCCCGTTTACTCGCAATCGACACATCATACCGGATGCGAGCGAAAAAAAACATCCCGCCCGTGGCATCAGCATCGAATATTGTTGTTTTTATTATTTTCGCAAATGCAGGAAATAAAGTACAATGATTATATATAATATTTATTCTTTACACTCTTTTAGATAAATACAAAAATTTTGTGGCATGTAGGACTTATATTAAAAGAGTTATTCGAAAAAAATCAAAAACATTTGTTAACCCAATATACCTCATCGGCATGGCTAGGTTAAAAACGTTTGTCAGGATCGAATATTATGTACATTCAAACCTCCTACAGCGTTCGTTACCATTGAGCATCCTGTGGGACAGTCCCTCCTATAGTGCCCCCTTCTTAATTACTGTATTCCACAGAACACTAAATTCAAATTGCATATTATTATTAAAACCTAGCACTGAGTTTTGTATGGGTGCTTAATCTTCCGTAGGGCTGAGTTTTATAGCTTGGTCTCTAATTCAGCGCTATAGGAGGGTTAACTCTACACTTACTGTCCTATCTAAATTTTATTATGTGTTTTAATAAAATAATAAGTAACTTTCAAGGTTTCAAGCGCTGAAATTTCTTGACGGTTTCTCTCCCACGTAGCTTTTGTTTTAAAAGGTTGAAATACACAGATTTTTTATTTAAAAATATTTAGCAAGGCTTCTTTGCACCTATTCGCAAAACGTTAAAGCAAAAAATAATCAATGTAAACAAGAATTTTATCCATTTTCTTGGTATTATTTTGAAACCGTGTTAAAAATAATCGCGATATTCAAGAGTAAAATGATTTTTTCAGCACACTGTCTCCTATTTTAAGCCATTAATAATATTACAGTATATAATAGTCGCCTATTATAATCAATCACACACGCAAATGATCGTATTACGCTAATCCCCAATCGTTATTATTAATAAACAGTTACCCACGACTCGCCATATTCTCCCACACAGTTAGCACATGTCGATCTCGGGTTAATTATTTCGCGATTAGCCAACTTCGCATAATTAAACACATACACGTATATAACCCGTTACAACCCCCGCTGTAACGCAACCCGCACGTTACAACATTATAACTTTCCCCAAATTTATAAACAATAACGCACACAATAACGGATCAAATTTCGGGCATAACCGTGGAAAAGTTGCCGTATATATACGCACACACACGTACACGACATGTGACCGTGTGTGTAACACATATCCAAGTTTCTCGCGTAACATAATAAAACACGGCGAAAATTCGCGCGTCAAGTTTCCCGCGGAAAGAAAAACAAACTTTTCTATATTTGATATTGCCGCGTTTCGCCGTCAAATTTAAATCCATTTCGCGCACATGGCGTTTGCGGTATCTGCCTTTTCTCATTTCGGATATGTAATTAGAACCTTGTTCCGGATCGGAGATGCGGGGGTTAGTTGCCCGGAGCTTCTATTCCGCGAATAGTAGCTTTAAGCTCGCCCCCGGGCGGCCAAATGGGCAGGGATGTTCTGCCGCACTTATTTATTCTACGGATTTTCCTGTACATGATTGAAAAAAATAATAATACCCGGACGAGCAGCTCGTCTTGTGTCGGTTGTTTTCTGCTGTTCCTTTTTTTCCGGTTATATAAAAAAAAAGCACACTAACATTAAAGTTAACGATGACAGAAATGCGCGATTTCGCCACTGTTTACGATAAACAGCGTTTCGCTATGTTTTTGCTCGACGTAATTAATTTCTATAAAATTTAGAATCTGCGACGTTTAATCACACTCGCATCTGATTTATAGCCGTCATTCGTTTTCATCCAGCTGGAAAAATACAGATAAGACGCAATCCTTAAAAGTAATATCTAATTTTGTATAATTTTATTTTGGACAATTTAATTTTTGGTGGGGTAGGAGCTTTAACCCCGTCCAACCTTGGACGGGGCTGCCTAAATCTGACCTATCCTAGTGGGATCCGAGTTTATTTAACCTTTCATTATGTTATTATGTAATTGATTTTGAAACTCTTCGATTTGAGTACCAATAAATCACATACATATTCATATTTAATCGAATATCCTACTTAACTTTATGGAAATGGATTCATGGAAATATAGAATACGTGTTTTATGAAATTTCCATTACAATTTTCCAGCCTATTCATTGATTCATGCGTATTTTCGCTTTAAAAAACCATTTTATTAGATCAATGTTAATCAATTTCGGGAGTATTTAATATTACCATTCTCATCCTGATGATTCTAAATTATGCTGTAATTTCTATGAACATTCTTTGATGTTATAGATAAAATTTATCTTTTCATACAAATAAGTAGTAAAAATTACCAAAACGTTGGTTTTTTAACTCTGATATATTTTCTTTCTCGTGAAATATCCAAATTTGAGTCAATGATTGCATTTTATATTCGGTTATCCTGAAAGGAATATTTTCTCAATTTATTTACAAGCATTAATCTAAAATAAAACCGCATTACTTCCAACCATTTCCTATATTTCTTGTAATTTTTCGATCCACTAAAAAAATAAAATATAGCATATAAACAGTTAAAAACATATAAAAAATGTAATAATTAGCCAAATGGTTGAGTATAGTAATAGCTCTAGTTACCGGAGAGTTTCTGAGAGAACCTGTTCTCAATTCCTTGTGAAAGCTTCAAAGTTTAGACGCAAAATATGAATCTAAATGAATCTTTGCTTCATATGCATTTTTATTATTCAGTGAATATTTTTAGGATCTTTATAATTAGATCATAATCTGAAGGTTTTATGTCTGGCGAATACGGGGGATGTGATATTATATTTCCATTGAAGATTTTGGCTTTGTGAGAACGTACGTTGGCGTGTTGGAGAATAGTTATTATTTTATTCGGAAAATTCAGATGATTTTCCTTCTGCTTTTAATTCAATTGCCGACTACATACACTTCTGTAGCTATGGTTTTCCTGTATAATATCATATTTTACCAAATACATAGAAAGATTTTAATTTCTTCTTAAATTATCGTAAACTATCCTTTTGTCGTCTCTGGTTATAATTCGCTAAAAACAATGTTTGAGGACTTAACCCTTTCAATGCGGCGGGTCTTAACACGATTCTGCATCTGAGTGCGGCGCCGTTTTGGACCAAATTATTTTTTTGGCGAGGTAAATTTGTATTCACCGTTTACCGCTATATTAGACCATTTTCCTATAAGAGATTTATGCAAACATGTTGATTAGGATATGTTCTTCCATCTCAACTAAAAAAATAAACTTGATTCGCTTTATTTTCGTAATAATAAATCAAACAAAATATCAATTGCTCAAACAGAGATTAAGTGAGAAAAAATGGTAAGAAAAAATGGTGGGAAAAAATTTTTTTTTATACCATTACATCCATACACGTGTATGTGGAACATAATGTACGTGGAACACCCTTAACAACCTCTTAGTAGAGATACGTCACCGATACTACTGCGGCGATTTGAATCGTTACTATTAATATTTACATATTACATGGTTCCTATAAATTTCGTGTGATATGTTGTATATTTATTGATAGCTGTGTTTATTAGCTGATTTTTAAAACAAACACTATCACTTAACTCGGTCTAGTTTACATGTAACGACAAGTTAAAGTTTTAAAGAATCTCGCGCATGTACGACATGCGGCCGCACCCTGGACACGATTTGTTTGCGCATGTACGTCATGCGCCCCGCACTGAAAGGGTTAAGGACAAAAATTTGCTAATCTCCTTGCATGTCATGTTGTCGTTGTTAAATATACGAATATTTATAATATGTTTTCTACAATATGCTGATTATCTGATTCGATTAAAGTTTTTAGCATATCGTCATCTAACTTATAGAGTCTCCCTGATCTAGGGATGTCTTGTAATCACCCGATTTAAATCGTAGAAACCAGAATTTACGTCTGTTTTTAGTCAGCGCTGATCCATAAATCTCATCGCCGGTTTTTGCGTCCTTGGCAGCTTTAAGCCCTAATCATAAAAATAACTAGCATGACGAATATGTTCTTCGTTGGTTTCGGTCGTTGACATTTTATTCTTAAAAATAAAATAAAATGTATAACATAATAACTGAAGCTGACGAAAACACAACAAAATAAATTAGAAAGATGTTTATTTCGCCGTGTCTATAAACTAACTAAAATTAAATACTCTCACTAATATTCCCCCCAGTGTCAAACCACGACACTGGTTAATTTTAATATTATTTGTTTATAATTATTTATTCAACGAAGGATAAATAGCATTAAATCAATGAATTCCAACGCGCCAAATTACCTACATGAATATTTTTATGAAACATGGGGAGGTAATGGGTTTTTTCCTCTTCTATAAAGTATTCCCCGAATGCATATTTTTCATCGGGTTACTAATTTAGCTCAGTGGCGGTTAACTTACTTTATCGTAATAGTATGCATGTTACCTACATGCCATAACACTGGTTATGAAAGACATCAGAAGACAGCTATATCACTTTTTCATTTTATATTTTGCTGTTTTAATAAAATTTGAATCGCCAATTTATTTGGCGCAAGTTTATTTTCGTACATTTGCTCTCCATTAAATCTGTATTTGAGCATTTATTCAAGATGGATAAATCGGAACTTAACGCTTAGTGAGTCTGTCGATATTTCCGCATTTCTCCCCCAGCTTTATAAATAATTTATAAACTATTTAATTCTCTAGCTTTGCCCTTATAGCCCTCAAACGTGGGCCCGATCGACAAATGATTATATTTCCTCATATGTAAATGTTCGGGCGAAATTTGCGGGCGGAGACTTGATTTTTTATTCATATCGTCAATATTTGCGTCGGGATTTTTTTCGCCGTCTCCAAATTGACTGCGGGCTTCCGCCGAAAAGCGGGATATGCGAAAGGAAAGCGGGGAAAAGGATTTCTTTCCATTCATCCTTTCTTTCTTTCAATCGGGGCGGGTGAGTGTGGAGGAGAACGGGCATTAGTGCAGGTGAATGAATCGCACGTATTAACCATCGGCCCGGCTTTTGTGGATGATTCATGATGATTGATTTTGAAGCCTGCCGTCTGCCGATTAGGGTCATGACTTGTCTTTCTATTGAATTCGAACATATTTCGCACGTCCTTTCATACGGTTTTATTTTTCTGACACTTTTCGAGCATTGACAGATGCCGAGAGTGTGCAGAGTACGTGCCTGATTTTCCGAAAAGAACCGAATGGAACGCCAATAAATATTGTCTGATGCATTCATCAGACCTCAGTAGATAAACTTAATATTTACACCGTGCGCATTGTCGCATGCGACTCATTCCAAGTTGAGCTAAACTTTGCATAGAACTCTGTGTGCCATTCGTTGCAGAGGTCTTCTGGGACGTGTTGGTTCGCAGGTGTTCGCTGACATCACAATTCAACAATGCGCAGAATTATTTCATATACTCGCAAATTTATTGTCTTAAGCTTAAAGTTGTATTAAGCATTGTTGTCATATGCGAAATTTTCAATCTGATATTTTCACAATAAATCGGAGATTACCAATTGATGTATTGTGCTTCTCCGCAGGACGTCCACGATTTTATTTCATTTATTATGATATGTTGAAAGCCATGAATGTCCTTTGCAAAGGATAGACCCCAGCATGGTGTCCCAGCAGGACATTGGCGATAATAAAGAAGTACTGAACGTGTCACGCCCTCGCATTTTTTTTTGCTCAATCTCTTTTATTCAGGAAGTACCGTGCATCTCTTGATACGTGACGGGACAGGGGTGGCAAAGGTCTTTTTTATTTTTAAAATTGTTTCGCCAGGAGCTTTTAAATTATTCCAGTTGGTTGTTGCACGAGTTGCATTGACGCTGGTCCAAATTTAGAACTTGCCCGCTAATATGCCCAAGTTGTCTCTTGTCAAGTTTTGGCACTGGC
The DNA here is from genome assembly GCA_022495035.1 of Philopotamus ludificatus. NCBI lineage: Eukaryota > Metazoa > Arthropoda > Insecta > Trichoptera > Philopotamidae > Philopotamus > Philopotamus ludificatus. The sequence continues at coordinate 11,632 of JAGXCT010031607.1, forward strand.
AAAACTTTCAGAATTTGCATTAGGAATTTTGCTGAACTCAACGTAGCTCAATGCAGCTATTGCTTTATTCTAAAGACATTATGATAATTAATATATTTCGCAATGCGAAACTCGATATGATTTTTTTAAATAAGTACCATTTTAAAAGAGAACATTTAAAATGAAGAAAATTAACTCACGTAACATAACCAAAATTGTGACCTTATATAAAGTAAACGAAAGTACTCGCAAAATTTCAGTATTGGTGGGGTTTAGTCAATCTGCAATGATTAGCTTTATAAAAAAAAAACAAAAAAACATGATCTGTTGAGCGCAAAAAAAGAAACAAGACCAAAGTGGAAGACAACCTCTCCAGAAGATCGTCTATTAAAAAGGTTCCGCTCAACCAACTGATATAAAACTGGAGTGGCTATCAGTGGCGTACGGTGCACTTGATGTTGGGTGTGCTGAATGTGGAAAAAAAAATGATGTCGCAAAAACGAAGAATATAATTAATTTCCTAAATAATAATAAACTTTATTAAAAAAAAGCTGTATTTTTTCCACATTCAGCACACCCAACATCAACATAACCATACGCCACTGGTGGATATAAGAACAGTGGTCATCGGAGGGACCTAAGTTAGTGTCGAAACAGTACGGAGAAGGCTTAGGGAAGATGGTTTTATTAAAAAAATAAACACTTTTCATGAAACAAATGAACTCGAAAAGAATCATACGAGCAAAAAACATACCTTGAAGAACAACCCCTATCTTATATAAACTACTACACCTTTCGGGACGATTCTGCATTGCGCCATTGGTTTAAATCGCTTTTTTCTTTGTCTAATCATTTACTTTAGATTGGGGAAAAAATATCTTATATATTCTTTCTTATTTTCACTTGTCTAAGATTTAATAGAAAAACTTGATATTTCAAGATTGTGATGGCCAGGCTTTAGTCTTGATTTAAACCCCATCGACAGAGAAAACCTGCTATCTTAAAATCACTAATAACATCAACAACAAAGGGTTAATATGAAGAGATAAGGACCGAAACAATAAATAACAATAAAATAAAGGATGGACAAAATATTTTTATTTTTTTTAATCTTATTTTTAAACATGGTTGCTCACCCCTGATTTAGAGGAAATATCAGGGGTGAGCAACCCGCAGCCCGCGGCCCGCGACAATTTCTCGTGCGGTCCTTCAAAGATTTTATATTTTTCCTTATAAAAAATCCTAGTCTCATTGCACCCTAGGCGTAATTATAATCTGTTTCCACATGTATCTTTCGCCATTTTTTTAACCGATCCTTTACGGTGGCTCGATATCAACGACGTTGGCCGATGGGGTCTATATAATATAATATAAAATGAATGCATGAAAATATACCCCAAACATTTTTAATCAAGATATTGATGAATTCTTTTACAACACCTTGGAATTTGTTGTAAGAATAAAAATAGTTATTCATGATATGCTTTATATTTTTGTCGATATTTTGGACTAATAACTATAACGCGTAAGTGACGCGCGAACTCGACAATGTCCCGGCCCGACTAAGGCACGCTACCGTCACGTCGCACGTGGTATCACTCGCACTTACATATTCGCGATGTTTTTCTCGCTCGCATCCTGTACGGGCCGAAAAAAAACATCAGCAAATATTGTTCTGTTAATTTTTTACCGCAATTGAGGACAATAAAGGTCAATTATTATTTATATTTATTCTTGTATGACATGTTTGTATTATGATAAGTTTTTTACATGCGGCCCCCACAATATTTTTATATTTATAGCTGGCCCGTTATAAAAAAAGATGCTCATCCCTGCTCTAAATTTTGTAAGAACCATAGTGTAAATGAATTTTCTGTGATAATTTAAATTTATTTTTGGTTTATAAATGCAGAATATCTTAATAAATAAAAATCGACTTGTCCTATCCCAATACGTCTCAAAATGAGTTATTCCATATTTCTTTAATTCTAATCATGTCAAATTAGTTTAATTTATTGCTCATAAAATGGTTATTTTTTATGGAATCGCCAGGAAGTAAGTTTTAAATGGTTTTCAATACCTGATATACTTTTTGTAACATATGGGTGTGGCTGAATTAAGATTGATGCATGCCGATAACACCCTCTGCGGTACATCAGCTGCCGAATCGAACAACACTGCGTCATGTTTGCATGCCCCACCCCCGCATCACGCAAATCTTTACAATTCGCAACACTAAAAGCCCTTTCATTCTTTTCTGTTCGTGAATCGAGCACGAAATCAATCACACGTCCCATTGTGCGAGAGTGCGTCAACTTGTTAGTCGGGTATTACTAGAAATTCAAAAATTGTCATCTGATAATATGCAACATATTCATTGTGTACCTTGTCTGCAAAGAGACGCGGGTCGCGCCGACTGATGCAAACCACGCCCACCGTCATTCAGGGACGTAGCCCGGTATTTCATTGTTTCTAATTAATATTTTACTTTTAATTCATGCGATCTCACTCCGGAGTGCCGTTGTTTTTATTTATTTATATACATATTTGTATGAAATGTTCCCATGCGCCGTGTTGCTAATGAGTTATGCTCCTTCTGTTCCCCGAGCGAATTTCGAGTGTTCGCGGCAATAATGGAAAGTTAATTTAATTAATTGGATAATTATTCAGGATATCGGAAATCTCGTTAAGCAAAACCGGTGAAACTCATTAATGTCAGGTAACTAAATTCATTATGTAATTTTCGACCCACTTCTCTTTAATTTCGGGCCTTTTGTAATTGGCGCTTTGAGATTCGATTCGACAATTTTATACCAGACTCAGTGTTCAGAATTTTGTACATTAAAACGAACAAGCGTAAGCAGCGACCCCATTTTATATCTCTAAATATTGTTTTTAAAGGAAAACTTAAACCATTCGTGGTGTAGCCGATTTTATTGACCTGTCTGTTTATTTCATCCCCTTTCCGACTGTTTTTTTTTTCTAAATATTTAGCAGACACACAGTCTAGGGCAGTGGTCGTCAAATGGTAGCTCGCGGCATTTCCGTAGCTCGCGTTGGATATTTTATCATATTTATATATTTACCTCTCAAATTTTATATTTGTAACCCGAAATGAAATATTTATCGAATTAGATTTTAAAAAAATGCTTTAAAAGTTGCCGTTGTAGAATGAAATTCTGAGTAATATAGAGGAGCAGTCAGGAACTGCGCCATACTTTGTCTCTCTCTCGCTCATTTGTATCGCCGTTTATGTGAGAATGACAGTCAGCAATGGATATAATACCACATGGTCTTACTTTTGTGTGTGCACAAGTAGAATATATGAATCCCTATGAACTACTAGCGCCCGTCACGGCGGCTTGAAACCAACGGTGTCGCCCGATGGGGTCTATTTTCTATTGTAAATAGACCCCAAGCATTTCAATTTAAGACATTGATGAATTCTTAGCCAATATCTTGACTTAAAATGCTAAAAAATGGTTATTTTGGATTTTTTTACTAATCAATATGACGCGTGAGTGACGCGCGAACTCTACGATCTCCCGCCGCATACTGAGATACGCCACCGTCTCTGAGTTCTCGCCGCACTTGTTACTAGTACGGAATGTGTATAAGTAGTTCACATCCTTATTGTGTTTGGCGACCACTGGTCTAGGGCGTCT
>JAGXCT010031611.1:0-10200 GCA_022495035.1 Philopotamus ludificatus
TTGGCCCTAACCTCGTCTGATTATTATTGTTACAATCCGTGCGTGACAGCTCGGTTCCCGGGCTTTGACTGGCGACCTGACCTGTATTCAAAGAGCCAAGGTAACCTGGAGAACGTCCGTCTAAAGTCATGACATCATGACTGAGACGGAGGTGTGTCCTCCAGGTGGCAAAGACCCGCCCCAGGGTTTTAAGGTCACTTGAATGAATACCACATGTACATCATTGTAGCCTCCTAGAAAAATTAACCCTCGCTGGCGATGTCTACCATCTTATAGAAATACCCCATGAAAGTCTCTTTTTTTGTCTTCTTCATGGCTGCTAGCTTTTTGTGTATACTCGCCTCATCGAGACGACTCTTCAAGGCGTCTTAATTATTCTCGATGCGTTGCGTTCGCAAAAAGAGTTGCGACGTTGCTCCATATTGCCAATTGCGGTCTCCGCGAACTCTGCCTTCCAACCTCGAACAGCGTTTATCGAACACCTCATCTTCTCTGGTAAACTGCATCAAGGAATCTTCGACATCCCTAAACGTCATACTGACGTTCTCTTTATCAAATCTCTGCATCCTCTTCTCAGGTGGTGCCATTTTGAGGTTATGCCACGTCAAAAACACGTGCCGTGCTTTAGGACTTTCCAATCCCGGACGCGCGAAATTGAAAATATGAAATATAACTGTTTCTGAGAGTCGTGTTGGAATAAATGATTCGTGTAAAAGTATAGTAAAAATATGTATTCATTATTTTATTTTGGACTGTGAAACGTGTCGCAAATTTTGAGGAGCGAAATGGATTTGATTTACATTTAAATAGGATTTTTTATAATAAAATACATTTTTAAAAGAATGAATGAATTCCATCGGTATTGTTCTACGACATTGTAAACAACGGAACGCGACATTTGAATGAAAATATATTTTAATTATTCTTGCCCTCTTTTATATAATTGAAAAAAAATATTCCATTATGATGATAAAATTTATTTACAAAAGATTTAAACTCTTATTTATTTAACGTTAACACTGCGTTAACCCTTTGCATTCCATGCTTTCATATATAACAGTGTAAGTTTCCATTAGCACAGACGCGATGTTTTTTATCGCTCCGTAGCGGATACGATCGAGTAAAAATATCGCGCATGTGCAAGGGCGAGCGAGAAAAAACATCGTGGTGTGCAAGTGGTGAAACCAGATGCGACGAGCCGGGAGCGTGCCTCAGTCGCGGCGGAACATTTTCGAATTCGCACGTCACTTATGCGTCATATTGAATAAATCCAAATTATCGACCAAATTATGAAGCATATCATGAATAAATATTTTTATTCTTAGATAAATGCATTTTTAAAACAAATTCCAAGGTATTGTCGAAGAGTTTATCAATATCTAGACTTGAAATGACTTTGGGGTATATTTTCATACATTCATTTCATACAAAATATACCCCATTTTCAGTTGCACATCTTTAGTGAAGATGTCAAAATTCGTCATAAATAGTGTAATACTTTCTGATACCATTAACACAATTGATACATTTTCCTGTGTTCTATTGAGTTGATTGAAATGCTGATGAGTGATGTCTCATAACAACATTTAATCGTTTAACCAATTTATATTTAAAATTTCGTAAAAAATAAACGAGTGAGTCATTTAACCGAAACCATGGGCTCTGGCCGATGGGGTTTTTGTGTGAAATGAATGTATGAAAATAGACCCCAAAATTTTTTAGTCAAGAATTGATAAATTCTTCGACAATACCTTGACATTTGTTTTAAAGGATAATTTCTAAGTATTAAAGAAGTTATTCACGATATCCTTCATAACTTAGTCGGTATTTTGGATTTTTTTTACTAATCAATATGGCGCGTAAGCGACGTTTGAACTCGACGAAGTTCCGCCTCGACTGAGACACTCCCCCGGGTCGTCACATGTGGTTTCACCACTTGCACAGCACGATGTTTTTTCTCGCTCGCACTTGCACATTTGCGATGATTTTTGTCCCTCGCATCGGGTACGGAGCGATAAAAACATCGCGTCCGTGTTAATGGAAACTTATTTTATTGTTTTTATTTTTTTTCGCAATTGCGGACAATAAAGGTCAATGATTATTTTTTTTTAGACTTCTTTAGTCATGTAGAATTTATATTAAAAGAGTTATTCGAGAAAAATCAAAAACTTGGGGTCCCAATCGGTACGGCTAGGTTAAAAAGTTGGATCAGTGTCTGATTCGTGTATCATAGGTTCCTGTCCTTCAAAGTGCTTAAATAAACCTGGATCATTAAGTGAAGATTAATTTCAAAGTGAAAATTTATTATTTTTTCTATTTAAATATAATTTTGTGTATTTTTTATGTGGTCCCTATCCACCGCACAAAAACAGGTTTGACTGTATTACTGTACGTTAACAAGAAAGCTTATATTATTTTTGTAATAATATATATTCCTTGAATATTATTTCCGGGTACGGATTTTTGTTTTTATTTGCGCGGTTTTCATTTACGCGTCTTTTTCGTAGCGCGCAAATCGAGGGATGGGTGTAATAATTAACAATCACCAAACCGAAATAATTGATATTTTTTTACAGTTCAGCTCTGGTTTTCGTTCGGATAAGAATAATGATTTTTTTTCTGTTTGAAAAGTACGATTGTGTCTGACGTATCATGACATTAGCAGTCATATTGGCTGCCTAGTCATATTGTTGACTGTCGAAACGGTTTTTCAGTTGTGAAAAAAATGGAAAATGTGGGGAAAAGATTAAAATTGTCCGTATTTTAATCCATTTAATTTTTCATTAAATCGGAACCGGTTTTCAAAAGATGATAGATTAGAATAAAAGTCCAGAATGGTTTAAATTATACACCCACACACTCGCAAAGTGCTAAAACAGGACAAAGCAATTAAATCGGGGGGTCACTTCCCCTACATTACATTTCTATTGCCAAAACTTGTTTCTAGACTGAACAAATTATTTGTTCTAGGTCTATTTCCATTAAACATGCACAAAGGGTAAGGGAAGGTACGCCAATGGAAACAATAAGGAAACGCATCATCCTAAGAGCGAAATTAATTTATGACAGAGATCCGAAAATATAAAGATTTTATACAGTTTTTTGCATTATTTTTATTGTAATAAATTTAATCTTAATCGTAGATGTGCGATTTAAAGTTAATTATATTTATAATGCAGCTGTATGAATATCTTATGCTTCTTACTAAATTGACTGTGAGTTCTAATTAAAATTTTAATCAACCGCCGAGCGACCCAGAGAACTATGGGTCGGTGAATGGGGAAGACACGGATGTTTAAAATTTAATATAATCGAACGACCAGTAAGGAACACGTACGAGACTTGATTAATATATAAAGCCAATAAATAATATATAGACCGTTCTCGGTTCTCTCACTTACGAATAAAACGATTTAATTGCATTGGAAAATATAATAATATTGTGAATGTCATTATTTTTTTAAAGTTTTCTCTAGTTAATTTATTTCATTAAAATTATTTTCATTAAAAATATTCTCAAGAATGGATCCTCAAGATTAATTTATTGAATTTAAAGTAATGTGGTGGTTATTCCACGTGTTTGGGCCAACGTCATGTTGGCAACAATACGCGCTCCGGAAATCTACCACGCTTCCCCCGGGCAGACCTCCGCCCGCAGTTGCAGCGTGAACACGCTCCTGGTACATTTCGCCATGACGATTCTGGCACTCTCCTCTCGTCCTTCGTATGGCCATTTATTCCGACACCATATAATCAGCGCAGCTAACCAGATCAGCCAGGATCGCCTCAGCTTCCACGACTTGGGACTGCAGACTGGTACGTTTCGTCGAGCTACCTGTGCTCCCCAGCCGGCCTCGTCGAGGACCAGGAAGGAAGGGTAGGTCTTCTACGACACTCTGGACTCTCGACGCCAGGATTGCCGTCATTGCCAGAGGTCGCGACAGGAGAGCGCACCAGGACGTCGCTCGATCATTACGTTTATTTCTGTAACAATATTGCTTCGTAATAATTCTTTTGGCTTAATAAAATGTCGATGGGTTCAACTAACGTACTCGTGTTTGCATTTCGTCCACCGGCGAGAGTAAAGGCTCGCCATGGTCCGAGTCACGAATCCTTTCCACATCCTTTACAATTGGTGACCCCGACGTGATACTCTTTTTCGTGTCGACGTACCAAAGGTTCGCCGACACTGGGGGGGGCCTCTGTGGTGGTTATTCCACGTGTTTGGGCCAACGTCAAGGTTAAGCAACAATACGCGGCCTGGAATCAACCACCCTTCTCCCGCGCAGACCTCCGCCTGCAGTTGCAATGTGAACATGCTCCTGCGTTACTTCGCCATGATGACTCTGGAGACTCCTCTCGTCCTTCGTATGGCATTTTATTACCGACACCGATCTTCTAATCATCGCAGCCAACCAGCTCAGCCAGGATCAGTTCAGCTTCCACGACTCTGGGGACCGCAGACTGGTATTACTTGTCGAGCTACTCCGTGCCCGCCGGTCTCGTCGAGGACCAGGAAGGAAGGGTGCTCACGACACTCTGACCTCGACGCCAGGATTGCCGTCATTGCCAGAGGTCGCGACAGAGAGCGCACCAGGACGTCGCTCGATCACAATACGTTTATTCTGCAACAATATTGCTGCCCTCGTAACAATTTTTTTTTATTTAATAAATGTGTCGATGTGTTCAACTAAACGTACTGTGTTTGCATTTCGTCCACCGGCGAGGAGTAAAGGCTCGCCATGGTCCGAGTCACGAATCCTTTCCACATCCTTTACAGTAAATTAAGGGAATATAATAAAATAACGATGCTTACCCCATCCGTCACGGCGGTTCGAAAACAACAGAGTCATCCAAAGGGGGTCTATCAGACCCCAAACATTACATTACCCTAAAAATTATGAATTCTTCATCAATATCTTGACATTTTGTTGAAAAATTTACTTAAGAATAAAAATATGTATTTATGATATGCTTAATAATTCGGTCGATATTTTGGATTTTTTTAACTAACCAATATGACGCGTAAATGACACGCACACTCGGCGATATCCCGCCGCAGACTGAGTTAGCGCGGCACGTGTCACTAGTACGTTTCACTCGCATTTAGTACATCGTACCGGATGCGAGCGAGTTAAAACGTCCCAGGAATATTGTTGTTTTTATTTTTTTTTCGCAATTGTAAACAATAAAGGTCATCGATCATTTACAATATTTATTCTTTTTTAGACAAATAAAAAAAGTTTGTGACATGTAGGACATTGGCACGGATAGATAAATTACAGTGAAGGAATCGGCAGAGCCGACCCAGGGATTACAGATTGTCATATTGACTTAATAACTAACAAAGAGCAAAGAATGTGGGATTTATATTGAATTAAAATGCACTGTTTTTTGTCTCGCAATGCTTTCGCCTTTTTATACGAATGTAACTCTAAAATTAAGGTCTAAATTAATCCAAATTACGCCGAAAATTGCTGCAAGGAATAGTGGTAGTAACTTTAGGCGTGTAGCTACCTTAGGGCAAAAGAATGCAAAGCATCAGGGGCCTCAGCATTTAGATAGATATTTTTTTCAGTCAATATGGTTTTTATTTCTTTCGTGTAGTATGTTACATTTAAAGGAAAAAAGGAATATGTGGATGTAATACCAATACGCTTGCAAGAACAAGGGTTATTTCATATTGAATTACGATACCTTAAGGCAAAACGATGCAAGGGATCCTCGGGATTCATTTAGGGACCCTCGAATTTTTCTGAATATAATAATAAATATTTGTAACGTCGGGATAAACTAATACGAAAAAGAGAGAGATGAAGCCATACTAATTAAGTGATCTTTTTAATAATAATATGCATAATAAGAAAAATATACATATTGATTTAAATCAGGGATGTACGGATCGTTGATTTTAACTGCTAGTAAAATTTGATAAACTCTTAAATTTTTTTTTCATCTATTTTCTTTTTGAACAAATATTAGCTCTAAAAAAATCCAGCTTGGAACGTTAAAATAATATATGTATATTTTTCTACTAGTTGGCTTTAGATGTTAACTTAGCCGTGTCAATGGGGACCCTAAGATTTAGATTTTTCTCGAATAATTCTTTTAATATAAATCATAAATATCACAAGAATAAATATTATAAATAATCTTTATTGTCCGCAATTGTGAAAATAAAATAAAAACAACAATGTGCATTTCTATTTTTGGATTTTTCTATTAATATATGTCATGAATAATAATTTCTTTTAAATGTCAAAATATTGATGAAGATTTCATTTAAATAGTACTAAATATACCCCATCGGTAGACGTCGTTGGTTTCGAGCCGCCGCACTATGGGATAGATCTTGAATTCTACTGACAAAAATGCTTTTTACGAAAATTCGATTTCAGAAAAAAAAATGCAAATGCAAATTAGTTTACTGTAATATAAGGTTCTAAAGTTAACCATTATCAAAAAATGCAATTGAAATATTACCGTATTATCAAACTCAATCGAGTATATTTTCACAGTTTTTAATTTCCTATTAATGTTATATATATACCATATTTTCCTTTATATTTTCCATTTTTTTGGAAAAGCTTTGCGTATATATTTGATTAACCAAAACTTTAACTTTGACTGTATTTTTAAATGTTCGCATGGCTCGTCCGGGTAAAACTAATTTGGTCAATATCGAGAAAATATATGTATTAACCCTTTTACTCCCACGGGGCCGATCATCGGTCCCAACTGGTGTATGCGAAAATTCCCAATGGGCCGATCATCGGCCTCAAAACTTATTTTTAATTTTTTCTGTTGTTTAATTTAAATTCATAATGTTTTATGGGGTGACATGTTAAAAGTGTATGACTAGTTATTATTTTTAACATGCATATAGAATTTTGATCATACCATTTTTTTTTATTTTATATAAAAATGTTCGCAACTGTCCAAAAAACTGATTAGATTATTTATAAGGTATTAAATAATTATAAGAACCTTTAAACAAATTTATTAATAAAAAAAATATAAGTTCCTGGAAGGGTTCATGAAATTTGCAAATTTTGCGAAACAATACTATTATTTTTTATTATAATTTTCATTTTATTTTTTCATACATTGATTAAAAACCATTTTCTATTTTCATATCCAATTAATTTCTTTACATAAAATAATTATATTTAGGTTAAAAATTATTCAAACTCAAAGTTTATATTGTTTTAAGAATACAATTATTTTTTTCTTTTGTTTGTTTATGTTTTTATTCATATTTAAAGATTAGTTATTATCATACAATCCACAGTGAGTGCCCCACAGAAAGAATTATGTTTTAAACGAATCATTAGTTGAGATATAAAAAAGTTATGGAAACTATTGTTTTTACTAAAAAAATGCTTGGGATTCTACGCATATTCTCTGCAAAAAAAGACTGGGATTAAAAGGGTATAGAATGGCAATAAAAAAATCCTGCCACTTTGATGCACTTTTTGAGTAATTCCATTTTTAATCACACTAGGACAAAAACAAGCGAGCGTCATATTTGGGGAACATTAAATTCAATTGTGTGTATCTTTACGATTTTTAATTGCACATTATTATTATATGAACTAAAATAAAGCCTATTCTAACTATGTTTATTAATATATAAATATATATATAGCAATTATGTTTAAATATTGTTAATTTTAAACAAACGTTTTGATGATATTTATTTAAGATTTATTATTAGATATTGAAGAATATATCTTCACCTACATGTATTCTAAATTCATAAGCTTAGCTCAAATGGAAAATAAGTTACAGATTTTTGGCAGTTAAATTCATGATTTGTCCCACTGTGCGCCGTGAGGGATCGGTTAAGAAACATGGATGTCGTTAAAAACTCAGTTGTATTGTAAATAGGTTATTTAAAACAAGGGATCACGTGTCGATTAGGTGACATAATTCCCAAATAAATCCCTAACCGTAGGACTATTCTCTTGTTGTATACAATTGTGTCCCGTTTTGATAACGCAGTGAAGCACATACTTTGAGAAACACATTCGGATTAATGTTCCCCATAAACCCGAATGTGACATCGTCCCGCATTCCCATCGAATGAGCCCACTGACGAATTCTTCGACATATGTCAAACTGATTTTTCGCCTTATCCCGACATTACAATATTTATTCTTTATAAACATTATATCCCTGAAAAATCCCATAAAAATATTGCTCATGGGATTGTTATTTAATTATCCGTCTAGATAATTGGGTGTACTTCATTTAACCCATTTTTGCGATAAATACACGTATAGACACAATGGTACTCGGTTTTATTAAGCCATAAAAAATATATATCGTACCCGAAATAAAATAATAAATTGTGATACATTGGAATATTTGCTCTGACACCGCATTATTTGAAAAGGATAGTTTGCCATGGCAATGAGCGTTCGTCCCACGCTCATCCACAATTGAGATGGGGAACCGCCCAGATATTTGTCAAATTATAGTACATTTTATTTGCAGGCTGGGACTTCCATCGCTCATGTCCCTCAGAAATTTAGTTACAAAAATAGCACCGTTATGGTCACCCTTCGGGGGGAAACTCCGTGAGAAATTGCATGAGACCTTCCATTTGAAAAGGTCGCAGGCCAGCTGGCTTCAAAGTGCTTTTCGGACATTTCCCATGTCGAAATTGAGGTAAATAGATTTGGGGGGACGTGTAGCATTATTTGCCGGCGAGAAACAGTGACCGACTGTATTAGCATAAAAATATTCGAGATCTTATCCCGATTCGGACCATAACGCATAAAACGTCCAACGAGTCCACTAAATCCTTTGTGATAGGAATTCAAACTGCCGCAAAGCCGGGTTAAATATGTATATATCAGAATTATATCCAGAAAAAATATAAAAATATTTTTTTTACATAATTTAGAATGAATTATTCAAACTAGAAAACAAATTAGACCATGGAAGCAATTTAAATGTACATTTATAATATTTTAGTATATATTAGATTGTCCGGTCGAAAAAGACGTATTTTAAATGAACAAGTTAAACAAATAAAAAGCTTACCCCATTGATATAATTTATTTTCCCTCGGTAGAAACAACCTAACGAAAGACTATTTAATTTAACTGCAGACCTCAAGGTACTTCTTAATATTAAACAATTTTCCGGTGCATTTTTTTAGATATCACTCGTGCCTTTGACAAGGTCTAGCATTACGGTCTAATTTTTATTCATATCTCGGCTAGTTATCCTCTTCCATATATAAAATTTACTTAACAATTTAAAAAAAATCGATCCTTCAAAGTAAAATTAGATTCTAACTTCTCCATCCGTTCGATTATGGCTGGAGTCCCTCAAGAATCGAATCTCTTCCTACTCTTGTTCTCGATCTATACGAGCGATATCCCGATTCCTAAAAATAAAAAAATACCCTCATGGTGCTTTCCATCGATGACACTGCCATAATCAGCCGTAGTAGAATCCCCATGCTCATACATAAAACATTGCAAATATATTTAAACAAACTTCGAAAGCGATTAGACAAATGGGCCATTCAAATCAATCCCTCAAAGACGCTGACAATATTTTTTTATTTAAAAAGAATATCAAATCCACCAAATGTTAATATTAAAAATACCCTTATTCCGTGGAATTCTGAAGTAAAGTATCTCGGGGTAATTTTCGATAAAAAACTCTCCCGGAGACCTCACGTAAATTATATTATTAAAAAAAATCAATATTGGCAACGCTCTCTTTCGTCCTCTTATAGACAAAAACAATGTCCTTTCGCAAAAATTAAAAAATCATTTATACTCCCATCATTCGTCCTCGAATTTTATACGCTTATCAGATCTGGGGCACTACTCAGCCTAATAACCTAAACATAATTCAAAGGAAAATAAATATCAAACTACGCACAATCACGAACCCACCTTGATTTATTCCCAATAAAGACCTTAAAATCCTCTCTCTTAAAGGCCTCATTAAAAAATATATCACTCCCTTTTACGATTCATTATTATAATCCCTTTAATTTCCTCCCTCTCTAACTATGACCCCATATAATCCCAATCCTATCATAGAATTCCACTACTCAAAACTGTTGTACTTCCTTCAAAATAAAAAAAGAAGCTAATACAAATAATAATTCAGACCTATTTTGCCCAATTTAGTTAAAATCATTTCCAACTTAGCTTCAAATAATTTAAAAAC
>JAGXCT010031612.1:0-16018 GCA_022495035.1 Philopotamus ludificatus
TCAAATATCTGACAAATGTAACTAAGGTAAATTATCTTTATTTCCTTTGATTACTCTACTATTACTATTGAATCATCAATATTTATATTATAAAGAGCTTTTGTATATTGTCCGGTAGATTACATCGAATGTAAATAAATTAAGGTCAAAGACGTTTAATATATAAAGAAAATTAATTATCCGGACTTAGACCGTAATATTTTAATCATTACTCTTCAAAACAACTCTTAACAATCTGTTATGATTGTACTCCGGTAGGTTAACTTTTCGACGAAATCTATGAATCTATGAATCTATTAACCAGTGGTATGGCTTGTAGGTAACATGCATATTATTTCGATAATATACCTATCCGAGTACTAACTTAGCTCAGTCGCGGTTAACTTACATTATCGAGATAATATGGATGTTACCTACAAGCCATAACACTGATTAAGAAGAGGTATCAAAACCTTCTTCAATTTCATGTGTAACATTTACAACGATAATGTTGATGTTTGTATTGTTTCTCCGACTGTAGTATTTTTTTCTACATTTTTTTAAACAATTATTATTGAATTGTATAACTTTAAAGGAATGCGTTCCAAAAATACCATGTTGTTTAAGCAATATAATTTATTAGTATTATAAAAATAATTGATTCTTTATTATAGTTTGCTCGAATCCATTGTCAGTGGAAATATTACAAATTTTTAATTCCTACAAAAAATTCACCTTGGTATATTTTGTTAACAAGTCAGTAACTAAAATTTGTCAGAACAGAGTTCATAGATTTCGTCGGTGAGTTAACTTATCCTAGTTTCATCTAGCTTAGTCGCGGTTGACTTTTACGTAGATATATTGGGTTTCCCAAGTTTTCTTGAACAACTCTTTTAATATAAATCCTACATGTCACAAACTTTTTGAATTTGTCTAAATAAATATTATAAATAGCATTGTCTTTTATTGTCTGCCATTGGAAACAAATAAAAACACCAATATTCGCCGAAGTTAACCAGGCGCACGATGTTTTTTCTCGCTCGCATCCGGTACGATGTGCCGAGTGCGAGTGAAACGTGCGAGTGACTTGCGCTGCGAGAGCTCAGTCTGCAGCGAAAATTCAAAATATCGACCAAAATATGAAGCTTATCATGAATATCTTTTTTTATCTTCAAATGCTTGGGGTATCTTAGAATCATTCCCTTCGGACGATGCACTTGTTTTCGAGCCGCCGTGACGGATGGGTTAAGTTATTTATAGTTAAGATCCTTTCGCGATACACCGATTGAAAACCGCTGTTCTAAAATAATACGACGATATTTTTTTTTTTTTTATATATTACTATAAATTTTGTATCGAGTTTTGCCAAAAACAGTGAGTAATAAGCTATTTTTGTGATACTTATATGTCCTTGATATACTGTCGTATATAAATTTCGGTATTACCATGCTCGAATGAGTTTGATTGCCATTGACGTTGACTGTTAAATATGTGTATAGAGAGGAAATCTTTGACACGTTACACGTCGGAACAACGTCAGATGCTTGAAATTGACGGAAGATCGATGCGGAAGAAGATAATTCGGATAAAAATCACGATCCTGCGACAGCATAACGAGAGGGGCACGCCTCCGCGGCGCTTTGCCGAAGCACGAAAGTTCACATTGGCGTCGTGCAGGGCATGTGATGTAAGCGAGGAGCGTGTGGTAGCTCGCGCGGCAGGCGCCAGCTGAGTTATGGACGCCCGCAGTCAGTGTCGGCTGAAGTTTTAATCTGCATTCACCGTGACATTGTAATATATGGCCGGCACTGTTTGCATTCCTGGGACACGAGTGGCCGAGTGACCGAAGAGGACCTCATGCTGCCGCATCCGACACCACTTAGGACGTCAGTCGTCCAGTGGCGCGCCGACAGTGTCCGACCCCAGAACTTTAATAGGGTCTCTATAACCCCCCCTCCCCACCACTACAATAAAAATAATTCAAGACCATCATCGTCGTATAGGAATTGCAGGATTTGGTTTCCTCATAAATTGACGTCTGCGTCTCTTTTGTCTCGGTATGAAGCCGATTTGTTTTTGCGACGAATTGGAGCTGGAGATGAGAAGTGGGTGGTATACAATAATCCTGTACGAAAAAAATCATGGCTTTTTTACAGAGAAGTACTTGTTCTGACTCCTCAACGATCACTAACAATGAAGAATGTTCTTATTTGTGTGTGGTAGGATTTTTCTGGAATTACACACTATGAATTGCTTAACCTGGACAGACCGTTACGGCGACGGCGACGTGTATTGTGAACAATTCGAGAGAATAAAGAAACCATAAAAAAACGATCTGTTTTGATCAATAACTACATAGGGATCCTTCAACACGATGACGCAAGGTCTAGGTTAGGTTAGGTTAGGTTGGAACTTTTAACTCATCCACCATAACTAATTCACCACATCTCGCGCCATCAGATTACCACCTTTTCAGATCGTTAGAGCATAGAGGCAAAAAAAAATATTGTTGGAGAAGTGAAAACGCACTTGGAAAAGTTTTTCAATGAAAAATAGATTTTTTTAGGATGTTCGGAAAGTCATTTCGTTTTTTCCCAACGGAGGACTTTATTGTATTTTTTCACAGGTAACTTAACACTTAATATGCATAATTATTATATATTTTAACAGCTGATATAGCAAGGCTTGCTTGTGAAAAAGCTCGATTGATTCTACGTAGTGTTTTTGGTCGGTATCCTTTCAAATATGGAGAGTGAAAAGCAGCATTTTCGGCATATTTTACTCTTTTACTATCGTAAAGGTAAAAACGCTGTTCAAGCAAGAAAAAAAAATATCCGATGTGTATGGAGAAGATGTATTGATAGAACGCCAGCGCCAAATTTTTTATGTTGAAGATGCACCACGTTCTGGAAGATTAGTTGAAGCTGATGAAGGCACAATAAAGGCATTAATTGAGGCAAACCAGCGAATAACAACTCATGACTCAGTTCATGATTATTTGAAATGCCTAGGTTTAATTTCAAAGTTCGGCATATGGGCTCCTCGTGTTCTTACAGAAAGAAATTTGTGCCGTCGCGTTGGCGTCTGTAATTTACTTCTCAAACGTCAAGAAAATGATCCATTTTTGAAGCGCATCATCACTGGGGACGAAAAATGACTTGTCTACCACAATGTTAAATGCAAGAGATCATGGAGTAAATAGGATGAAACGGCTCAAAGCACATCGAAAGCCAATATTCATCAGAGAAAGGGATTTCAAAGGAATCGTTTTTTTAGCTCTACCAGACAACACAGGGATTAATTTTGAAGTGTACTATCATCAGCTGGACAAATTGAATGACTCACTTAAATAGAAAAGGTCAGAATTGATCAATAGAAAAGGTGTAGTACTCCACCAAAATAATGCGAGACCTCATACAAGTTTGTAAACTCGCCAAAAGATTTTACAGCTTGGATGGGATATACTGCTACATTTTTTTAGACGGTGAAACCTTTACTTCATCTTCATAAAAAAACAATAATACTTTCCGAACAACCCCATAATAAATAAATATTTTCGCCAGTAAAAAAAATTGATTACTTTTTGGGGTTCCCGCTTGTGTGCGCCGCACAATCTGGCCATATGGACTGCGCGCCCCTGTAGCCGCCATAAACTATCGGACGGGTTACGCAATCGAACACGAAGATGTCGATCAATCCAATGTGAGATATGGTCCGCTCCTGCGGCTTATATCATCCCACGGATTACGCAGCCGTTACCGATTTATATAACGGCCGGTGTCAATGTCGCCGGACCATGTTGGGAATTGCTTTTCCGGTGAAAGGTCAGGATTAAGGTTGTCCGGTTCTGCGGCCACGCGTCACATTCCAATTTGTCGCCAGTTTCGCGCTCCTCGATCTTATCAGACGTGTGAGCGCGAGGCGAGGTCATGGTTTCGGAATTAGATCGGTCTGTCCCTAATTCGGTCTAAGCAGTGTGACAGAACTACGCGTCACCCGCACGAGAGGGGGGGCGTTAACGCCTCTGGTATTTATGCAAACTGAATCCGCATTGTCTCACTGTCATACATATTCAGAGCAAATCTTCATTTTAACGTTTTCATCGCAGACGTCAATCGATTGGGCGCATAATTCCCTGCAGACAATACCGCGGTATGCGGTAGGCGGAGTGTCTGACGCAGAGACCATTGTCCGAACGACCCAGCCCCGGGGTGGTATGCCGTCAGCGCGACAGAAAACAGCTCCAGATCCATGGGAACGCACAGCCTCTTGGAAATGTCACTGGTGTTCTCTCTCTATACGGATACATTGAGCAACGGTGACTGCGCACGGTTCACGGTCATCCTCACGAAATTCACATGGGTTTTCACAATCGTTCGTGTGTACTGATTTATTGCTTATGTAAATTCTGTAAAAAGTGCATGGCGTTGACGCAACATTGTGACAGGTGAAGACGGAAAGCCATCAACAATGGCGGCGGGTGTGGGTTAAGCTCAGTGTACCGTACGAGATGCTGCTAAACACGGAGTAGGAAGTGCGAGCGATTATTTACGGATGTGAAACGCAAATGTCAGAGTGATTCAAGATCAACAACGCGATCGGAATGTGGAATGTTGGGAGTTATCAAAAGGGATTAATTTGTGACTACAAAGATCTGACTTACCTGCTCATAAAATTGCGTCAGAATATTGATTTTGAAACAACATAAAAGTAAAAAATTGCTTTATTAATCGAAGATAAGATTAACCTGTATTATGGTTTGTAGGTAATATGAACATTATTTCGATAATGTTAGTTAACCGCAACTGAGGTAAATAAGCAGTAGGATAGGTGTCCGACGAGAACTATAAATTCAGGGAATTCTTTATGACACTAGCCAGGGGTATGCAAGAAGAAGTAACTTATTACCTCTGAATGCTTCATAAAAATATGTATTTATTTAAATAATATTAATTTCAATCCAATCGAAATATAATTAAAAATGAACCAGTGTCGTGGTTTGACTGACACTGGGGGGAATATCAGTGTGAGAGACTCAATCCCCTTGCATCTTTAGAATATTTATCGAATCTTTATATGTGTAAATGGCGTTTTGAATATCTTTCAGTTATGCCATCCATCCATCATAGTCAAATAAATAAATAAAATGTTACTAATTATTAATAATTAATATTTTGGATTACATTGAAGATTTGATGAGGATCTAAAAAATAGCATTAGAGAAGTTATAGGGAAGATCTAGACAGGGATTTCTAGTCAGTACACCCATCCCTCAAAAATCAATAAAAATCAAATATCTGACAAATGTAACTAAGGTAAATTATCTTTATTTCCTTTGATTACTATAAAATAAAAACACACACACAGTCCACCCTCCTATAGCGCTCTTTGCTATAGAGTGACGAGTCACTTATTTAATGCTTCCTTTTAGATTGCCGTTTTCTAAAAAAATGCTAAATTTTGTATGGGCGCCTAGTGTTCTATAGGGCAAATTTCTAAGCGTTGTCCATATCTTAGCACTATAGGAGTGTTTACTGCAATGGTTCTTAAACTGGGTTCGATCGTACCCTAGGGGTTCGGTGAGTCAATCTCCAGGGTTCGGCGGAGGTCAAAACACACACCCGACTTATTGTACAATATTATGAAAAATAAAAAAATAATGTCATTTTTTTAATCGGAAATCAGATCAAATCCTATAGATGCTTCATATTAATTTTCTCAATGAATATCTCTTTTAATAAATATGTAAAAAATATATAATGATATCTGATGAAATATATAATAACGTAGATTCGACTAAAAGTAGACAGAGTGGAAAGGGTTAAGGATTTCAACTTCAAAACAGTTTATAACACTTGAATAAACAGATGAATTTAGTGGTTCTTAAATTAAAAAAAAAACAATTAAATACTCCACGCATTTATTAGATCTAGCACCTTCAGATTATTATCTTCTCAGGTCAACGAAACACTTCTTATAATTACAACAATTTGTTTCCAAATAATTGATACAGATTTAAAATTCGTTATATTTTAGAGCAACTGTTTATTTCATATTAAAAAAATGCCAATCGCTTCAGCATTATTAGCATAATTTTATTTGATTTTTTTACTAAAAAAAGGATAATTTGAACGAAATGCTAAAATTGGCACAAAACTAATAATAGGTTGAGCTAATCAATATTTTCGGAAGCATTGTTGCACGTTGCGAGATACATTATGCAAATCGATCACGTCCAATGAGGCGGTTTTCGTTAATTACATAATGGTCAGGAATCGGGTTGTTATGTCCGTCAAGTCGTGACAGTTAATTTTCAAATTAACAAAATGGCCGTCCTTCGATTTAATTGTGTTTAATACAATTGCGTCAGTGGATGGCGCAAATACGGATCTAAGCATTTAATTATCCAATCTTATAGAATCGAGCCACTGGACTGATTAAGATCTTCGTTTGTAGAGGCGGCATGCATTCGCGCGATAAAATGCTGATGGGCCTCATGAAGATCACGGTCGTGACACGTGCGCGGCCGACAAGGAAGAGACCTTAAAGTTCACGTTTGTTTCTACAACTCGTCTTTCGGAAAAATGCGGTATTGTTGTCCGGTCGGTCCTCACGTCCGTGCACAATGGACAATCCATTACGTCCGCTGTGCGGTATGGAGCCAGGTTACAGTGACAGTGGGCGTGGGCCCCTACTAAAGGTCGAGGTCACCGGGACGACTTAATTAATGTGGAAATTGTACAGAACCCGATACCGGGCCAGATAAAACACTTATGCAAGAGGCAGCGAGCTTTATCATCGTCGAGACGCCAATTACACGTGTGTAGTCGGCAAACAAATTACTCGAGAGCCACAAATCACGTACTCTGCTATTCTAGCACGACTATAAATCAATGGGATTGAGTGGCTAATCCGATACGTTGCTTTCAATCGTTGTCACATTATTTCGATTTATCTTAATTCAAAATAAATCCAATCTCAATTGCTTACTTTGTAGCTACATCTTCAACTAATGCACCACTACGGCTCTGGTTATTGATAAAATCGTATAGAAATCGCAAGTTCAAGACGAAGAGATTATACATTGGCTGAAAAAGTGATGGTTATGATTTAAAAACGATGAACTGCACATTTTATTTTATTAAACTCAATAGAAGTTTTTGTTTTATTTGGAAAACGAGTAAAACAAGGCCTAAACATTTCGGTGATTTAATTAGAGTGAAATATGGAGATAGAATTTATTATACTAAAAAACGATTATAATACAATTTATTATTTATGTCGATGGTAATAACTCATTGCGTACGGGGGTCGTGGATTCCACGTCAAAGCGTTTTTGTGTATGTCCGGGGCGCGCATATCACACGCTAGCCGACACTAAGCGTTTGATCGCCTGTAACGACGATTTGTTTTTTTTTACATATTTTTTTATGCTTAGATACTTGAGATTTTGGGCAAGTGCATATAAAACCATTTATCCGAAATATTTTATGGCCCTTTTACAAGAAGGAGTGTGTTTAGAAAGTTTAATATTTACTGCAAAATGAACACCATTTAAGAATTTATTTATTTATTATACGGTTGTAATCTTTGTTTTTTTTTTAAAGCAAATACTATGCGCTTTGATCTGCTGTATCTATTATAATGTTTAATTTTTTTTCAAATATTTTCTAATCAGTAGGATACTTAATTTTATTTTTGATGAATAAATTCTTACTGATATCATAGTAATCGATCACTTTTATTAATGACGTTCGTTAACATTCAAAGTTATAAAAACAGCTGTTGTAGATAATAAAAATTAGGGCCTAACCTAGTGATCCAGGGATCTACACTAAAACCGCATCGAACGGAAAAATATAATTAAAGTATTATATTTTCAATTAAAGAAGAGTCATCCTATATACAAAAAACCACCCTATAACTTACACTCTTATAACGTTCCCCCTATAACGTTTACAGCGGTTTTTTCCTATAACGTAATTTTATAAAATTTATATCTCGTTGAATACTACCGGCAAGTTGCGGGATGATTACGTCAGCCAATATACGAAAGAATATCGATTTTTAGATTACTAAAAATAAAATTGAAAAACCTTAACCCCCTATAACGTCACCCCATATAACGTGGAACCTATCTTGACATTATAGGGGGTTTACTGTATTACTCATTGCGCGTTGAAGCATATTCAGTTGAACTACATCTGACGATCTTCACTACTGCTAGAAGCTTATGAAATGTGGTGCTACCGAAGAGCGTTGAAGACTTTATGGATAAAACGTGTCAAGAATACAAGCGTACATCAACTTCTTCACAAGGATCTGTTTGGTAGACAAACATATAGTCTTTTATGCCTTCACCACCATGAAGTTAAGCGGTGGTTGTGAAGAAAGTAGCTGTCCTGGTTCCTAAATATTCGCAATTGGATCGTCAAAATAATAGGACTAGATTGCCTACGTCCAAAACTGGACAAGGCACTTGAATGAGAAGACATCTAGATTGCAATTACTACTGTAACATGCACAGAAAACTTGAGAGAACTTCGTAAGTGCATAAGTACCATACAAAGATTATTTTAAAGATCTTTTTATCAAATGAAAGAATAGAAAATAATAGATTTTATGCATACATTGTCGTAGGCAACTGATCGTCATCTGCAATCAATGAGTTATTGTGATGCAAAGGGTAAGAAGATACGATCGTATTCGTCTTCTCCATACCATTCCTTCAATAAAATAAGTAACGTTTGTTTTTTTTCCACTTTTGGAATCTATTAACCTTTAGCATATATTAAGTACCTTCGACAAACAGCTTTGTTTTACATACACATATCATTAAATCATTAAAAACATTTATTACATTATTTGTATCATGAAAAATAGCTAACGCATTACCTGTCAATATGACAATGGAGCGCGGTTGGCAAACCTGCAAGTGGGTGTTGCCAGTAATCAGTTAAATTTTCCCCTTCTATGTAATACAGGCGTCGGCCATGACCCACCTGCGATGTGATCGTACACATTTTACATATATTTTTTTCAATTCGGAAACAATCGAAACAATTAAACTAGTATCGGAGCGCAATCTCGCACGAATCGATTATATTACACCTAATGGCGGTCTAATTTATGTTTACATGGTCGCGAGGCTGTGGATTGTCAAGGATACGCGATTGCTGAAAAACAAACAAAATATGCGGCCGGTATTCCCTTCAGATTAATTTAATGGACGTTTGCAGTTCCGCGAGTACTGCAACAGGACCAGATAGTCGAGATTCTCTTCGACAAAACAGCCATTAACGCTATCGGCCGAGCATTGTTTATTGGCCCACCAGCTCGGGCTACTTCAAACCAAATGAGATTATATTGAATTATGCACGCAGACAATGCGACGCAATTAATCTCGCAGATTATAGACTTATTCAACTTGTGATCGATTGTATCGCGAGCGTTTGCGATGATAATCGGGGGAATCTTGCGAAATTATAGCCGATATTAACAAGTTTGTTCAAGTCCAGGAGCCGTGTGCATGATTTACCATTTTTAATATTATTTATTTCTGAGTAGACAATTATTTTAAACTGCTTCGCGTACATGTTCAACATGTGAGATTGTTGTTCGTCTACATTCTTTCGTTTTAACATTCTTCTCTCATTAACGGCGATAGTGATCTCCCTGCCCTGGATTTATTATTATTAGCGTATACTGTTTATCTATCACTTTGTTAGCAATGAAATCTTATTCAGCGACGTCGTGAAATATTATTGCGAATAAATACAGAATCCGCACGCCATCACAATATTTTCTCACATGCATGGGGCGATATTTCCATAGTATAAATTGTTATTGGTGAAGAATTCTTGCATCGAATCAGCGTTTTCAATCGCATAACTTGCAATTCTTTATCTTTTCTTCATTATTATTATTTCGTTTATTTTTTCAAAAAGAATGTGCTAACGAGTTGAGGTGTTCAAATTGAATTCCATATGTCAAGTGAAACAAGTGTTTTGTCGCTTAAATGTCGCACGCGACAATTAACACCGAGGACTCAATAAGGAGCTAACAGTGGCAGCTCATAAATATCAATGATGTATGTTAACTTCCTAGTGATAGTGTCACTGGTTGAACATAACAGATTTAAGAACTGAGTTATATTTAAATATATATTATAAAAAAAACTTATCCATAATTTGTTGATCTGATCCATTTATTTGTCACCACTAGAAGTGGCTACAAATGCATCGGATCTCGATGATGAAGATAATGTTAGTTACGAGAATGAGGTATCATTGTTTTGAGGAGATTTGAGAAAATCAAACTCCAAACTGATATTGGAAGCCAGACAGACCATTTCAAGGCTTAATCTCCAGCAAGGTAACTAAAGCTATTATCGAAAATGGTCAAGAAATAAATAAGATGTATGTATTATATTTAAAGATTAAAATTGAGCAATGGAAAATAAATGGATCTATCTATAATCAATCACAACAAAATCGATAAAATTTTTGACCTATAGTAAAATAACATCTTCATGATATATTTTAAAAAAAGCAGTGGCGATCGTAGGTGAAATATTGAGTATATTACAAAATGTGCGGGACTGCTCCGAGTCGCAGCGCAGACAGCGCTTTTACAAAAACTCTCCCCCTCCCACTCCGTTGCGCCCCGCATCCATGCAATACACGACGCTGGTAGCGCCGACTTGTAGACACCGCTTTTGCTCTACACCGCGCGGGATTTTCATATAATATAATAAAAAAAAAACATTTTTTTAAAAAATCACACATATTTTTTGGCACGTGTCACACAAACGCGTATGTTGCATCAGATTGCCCCCACTTCTGGTAATCAGACGTCTGTAACAAGATGTATTTTTTAACATTTTATTCAAAAATTGAGTTGAGATGGTAAATTTCGAAGCATGGTATGCAAAGTCCAACAACGCATTTATACTACCTCGTTTCTTTTCTTATTCTTTTACCGTTTATTTTTCGATTCCAACAAATTATGTATTGTCGGCATAGACGGGATTTTTTCTGATGGGGATTAAGATAAATCAGATAAGATCCAGGCAAAACGTTTCGGAATCTATCTTCCGTTTTGGTATGAACTCGAAGTCTCGAATTTACGCGTTTTCTCCTGGAACGTATCTACCGCGTAAATCGAGGGATAGGTGTACATAGTATATGAAAATATTTATTTTCTTGGGGGTGCTGTAGCTCCACAGTGTACATGTACGAGTATATAATACTTCAGAAGCAGTTTTTAGATTAAATAGATGTCGGTTTTGGTTAAAATATTTAGACACTCCTAAATCACCATGACCCTATAAATTCGAAATAATCTTCTAAAGTTCCCGATGGTATCAGATTCCCGGAGAAACATTTAGGAAAATGATTTACATTTAAGATAGGATGCAGATAGATAGAAAAGCATTTAATTATCACAAAAGATCGCATTACCATGATACTTTTAAGATAATGATGAATAATAATAATGATAATTTGGTCGATAATGCAGATATTTAAATAATATAACTAATCAATAGGACGCGTAAATAACACCCGCACTCGACGATGTCTCGCCTTAAACTGAGCTCTCACAGCACGTGTCAATCCCACATTTCACTTGCACTCAGCACATTGTATCGGATACGTGCAAGAAAAAACATCCCGCGGGTGTCGACAGTAGCGAATATTGATGTTTTTTTATTTTTTTGCAATTGCGGACAATAAAGATCGATGATTTATAATATTTATTCTTTAGACAGAATTCGCACCCCTAATATTTAAAGTTTAATCTACAAATAGATTTTTCAGATGTATGAGAAATACGCATGCAGAAATGCAGAAAAAGTTAAAAACCACTTTAAATATAATTTAAATGACTCGATGAGATATGGAAAGTAAGAAATTATATTGAATAACTATTCTGAATTAGCATGAAACGTGCAGCACACAACTCGAAACAGCATTGAGCATAAAAATAAAATTTAACACCATAAATAAATAAACTCTGGAGAGAGCTTTAAAATATGAATTCAATGAAGACATCACGTTTTACTAATAAATGTAAATAAAGTTTTGGTATAAGCTCATCACTACTAAAAATGTTAAATATTTTTTAAGTATTTATAGTTGAATGATTTATGAATTTATGGTGAAATATTGTGTTTTTTATGGGATAGGTGAGGATTCCTTGGCTATTCAAGCATATAATTTATAGCGATCGCCGACCATATCGTGAATAGGATGAGCGGGTTATTTAATATTGGGAGTCCCAGACGAGAGCCATAAAGAAGGATGAGGCTGGCGCGCTGGAGTCGTGGAGAGCCGGCCGCCATCACTCTTGGTCTGCAGACACTAAGCACCGCGGCCGCCGATAGGGCCCGCCGTGTGTCAAAGTTCAGCAATCGGTTACGAGATTATGTATATTGCTCACGTGCATTAAGACGCCATAAATATCGGGCCAATAAAATGGATGACGTGCTCGAGATTATTAATTGTTGCCAAGAGGCGACCGCGCTGCGCTGGAAACAGCGACAGCATCATACCCCTTTCATCAATTATCATATATTATGTACTGGAATGAACAATTTCAACAGACTTCAAAGCAAGATCCTTTAACGCTATGAAAAGAATATATCCTGATACTATTTCGAATTAAAATTATATAAAAATCGTGCAGTGACAGTTGTAGAATCTTGTATTTTTTATAAATTTGTCACATCCCTCGTCATTGATATATTTCTGATACAATTTAAAAGTTTCAGCGAATGCTAGCTGTATAAGACGAGACGATAAATCAGTGATTTTTTATCATGAAATCTCAAAATTATCCCCGTTCCTTCTTCAACTCATTTCTAAATCTCAATCTGTCAAATAAATATATGACTGAATTCTATTTTCACCTAATATGATTGCGATTAGTAAAATCAGAAAAAAATAAGAAGAAAAAACCTAATTAAAAAACTCTACCTACATTAGACCTCTATACTTTTACTTCTGTATGCCGTAAATAAATTTTGGAGTTTATAGAATAAGCTTTATCGCCTTAGAACGATTTCAATGAGATTAGTGTGTTGATTATTTAAAGTTTATTTTTTATTAAGAATAATACGACTAGGTCCAGTAAGATCACAACTTTCTTCGGGCTATCCGCGATAGAAAAACGTATATTAGATGCTTTTAGGATATGGTGTTGAAATCTAGAGATGCCTTGTGTTTTTGTGTCTCGATCAGTTGAAATAAAGATATCATTCTTCGGATAAGTTGATTAAGATATTGTTGCCGTAAAACCTTGAAGAGAAAGAAGGAAAGGAATATAATCGATTGATCGATACGATAGTTTGAGCAGATTAAATCAGATACACCTATTCTTGATTTACGCGAAGAGTTCCACGAAAAAGCTCTCTCTTGCATTTATCTAAAAATTAATAAATATTATAAATAATCATTGACCATTATTGTTCGCAGTTGCGAAAAAAAATAAAACAACAATATTCACGAGCGCGATGTTTATTCTCGCTCGCATACGATGTGCCTAGTGCGAGTGAAACATATACTAGTGACACGTGCCGCGAGAATTTGGCGATCAGTCTACCGGTGCCGTTCCCTCAGTCTGCGGCGGGACATCACCGGGTGTGCTTGTCATTTTCGCGTCATATTGATTAGTAGAAAAAATCAAAATTTGGTCTATACTTTTGAATTTCGTACTAATATGTAGCATGAATAACTATTTTTATTCTTAGAATAATCCGTTTTTTAAAAAAAGTCAAGATATTGATGAAGAATTCATCAATTTTATGACTTTAAATACTTGGGGTCTATTTTCCATTATAAATAGACCCGCCGTGACGGATCATTTAAACATTTATGACGTTAGCCAAGTCTTCTTGTTACCCTTGCAATGGACTATCCATGTTTATACCCATAATCTTCGCTAGAGAACTTGGTTCATCATTAATTACTGAAGCCAAAAGCAGTTTTTTCAAATTTGGACAAATATGCCAATATGATAAATGGAGAAAAAGGTCTATTGCCCTATCGAAGATGTCCTTTCCTTATAATGCACTGGTTGTAAAGAGGTACACCGATTGAAAACCACTGGCAAAGAAAGGGATATTGTATAAATTATAATTTTATTATTTTAAATATTCAGTCAAATGATATATTATTAAGGATTTGCACAGATGCATTGGTGGAAGGCAGAGATAAAAGGCTTTCGCTAATACATCAGGTCTTTAAACATCTGAAAAAATGTAGTTTCACTTTTGATTAGTCCTCGTATACTGCATTATACAGAATTTCATCTGATAATTATAATAAAATAGCCATTGTTGAGTTCCCAGCAGTCCTATCTACCGTGAAGCGCATTTAGAATGACAGCATCGCATGTTAACAAAGTGCATCAAGGCATGCTGCAGATGATCAGAGACATGATATGACCAGGTCTCCTCCGGAGCACCGTGTATCGGTCTTGTCAGCCATCAGCCTCCATAATGGCCGAGGCACCAACAGGATACGGCCGCAATCAGAACAACCTCGGACCGCCAGATCGCCAGATAGACAATGACTCCGAAAAAATAAAACTTTGGAAAATTGCTCTCGCTCGTTTGAAATTGCATTTATTTTGTAGCATCTGGTGGTTTAACAGCGCGAAATGCGAGACACCGAGACATTACTCTGGCGCCATTTGGCTCCGCTGTAATAATATCTTTTTTATGATCGCGGTGTTAACGATGCTGGGGAACGGAGACAGTATCGATCCCGAGCACTGACAAAACGTATCAACATATGTGTCGTTAAGCCTTTCATTTTCGGAAAATAAATATATAATTAAATAAATTGTTGATTATATACATTTTAAGATAAATCCTATGTATTGTACAGCATTACCATAACGCGTATGCATAAACACGTGTTTCGCGATATAAATAACTATATAGTATGCCTTTTTGGACGATAATGACGCGTTTATTATCGGCATAATTGTACGTTATTGGCGTTGAATGGGTTAAAACCGCACATAAGCAAATCAACACGTTCAATAATATACATGATATTTGATAAATATGCAAATTTCGCACCTCGCGATTTTTTTCATCGGAAATTCCGCTGTTAAAGCTTCGATAGCATGCGATTTTTATGACCGATGAAGACGTCGGAATTGTTAAAAATATACACATTAATACGATCGAGAGCTGATAAATCAGAATTGTGGCCGTTTTTTTTATTTGGGCGTCCGTCGTCATTAAACAGAGCCATCACAATTTGTCATCGAGGACAGACGCGTCAATCAATCGTCGTCGGAAGCTGGTCGATCAGTGGTCGACCGGTTTGACGATCATATCGAAATGCGACCGGCTTGATTGATCGCCTCGCGTTTGCGATAAACATATGGAAAATGTAACTGGTGCAAGTTCATGGCGAATGTGATGAACGGAAAATGTGTTGCAAAATTATGTCGGCCCAGTATGAAGCGACGGCCTGTGCGGTTCGATTCATGTGATGCATTTTTTATGAAAATGGGATCGTACTTCATATATTTTTATATACGATGAATTTAAAACGAAACGTTTTCATTATAGTAATTTATTGGTAGCATTGACTATTTTTTTATAAGTTTGATCTATATTATCTCGTTCATGGTGGAGCTTTATATAATAAATATATTTTTCTAATCGTAGGCAAAACTTGTTAACCTCGTATATCTAATGTGACATTTTAACATAATAATTAATATTGATTTAATTAAATTCATATCTTAGCTAAAAAATAATTGCGTTTTATAAATGGTAGGCTAATCATTTGAGAGATTATATAAATTAATTTATCGAAAAATATTCGTACAGTCAACCCTTCTATATCGCTCCCTGCTATAGAGCGGCAGTCCCACCTATAGTGATTCGTTCTAGTTTGCCGTTTTATACAAAAAGATATGAGAATGGAAATTTTTTTGAAGTATCGATTTCGTTCAATTTACAAAATACAAATAAAAATCATAACCCCAAATTTTGTATGAGTGCCTAGTCTTCTAT
>JAGXCT010031615.1:0-13424 GCA_022495035.1 Philopotamus ludificatus
TTAAGATCAATGGTATTTTAGAAATAATAATGCTAAATTATATTAAAATTACCGGCATCTGAATCATCGGCCTCATCGTGCGAGATCTAATATAATTAGAAATATTAAAAATAATCAATACAATACATTGGTTTTAGTATTAAAGAATCAATTGTACTTCTATACCTTATTTCGTTTAATCGTCGATGCCGACAAACCATTCGGCATTATGGCATCTTTATCTGGATTTATTATCTGATACAAAATCGCTAAGCGATCCGAGTCTCCAAGCATTGTTAATTTTGTTGACACTTTAGTAAACTCCTGTGATGTCAACACCAGGAATCTAATTTGACGGACTGCGGCTAGTAGTGGATGTGGATCTGCTCCTGAGTAATATAAGTAGACAATTATAAAAAATGATTTGTTAAATCAGATGTATTTACCGTTTGATGGAGAGGACGGATGGGCCTCGGAATATTCAATTAGGGCAGACACCAGCGTCATCTCGCTGTCAACTGTGAGCCAATTTCTTTTGAATATTTCAGTTAGGGTATCTACCTCCACATCCAAAATAGATGGGTTGTTTAGAACCTCCTCAGTCCTTCGGCATATTATCTGCGAAATGTAACTAGAGTTAATCAAGTTCATGGGGTTGTAGATGTGAATAATGGCGATAACTAACTCTCATTGATTTAGCCAACAAATCGGAGTCATTGATACGTTTTGCCGTTTCGTAAATGTAGACTACGTTTTCTATTGCGATGTTTGCACTGAGGAAGACGACGCAGGCCCTAATTGGAGGCTGCACCATGAACCTATGTGAGAGACGTGCCAGGCGGCACGCCCCCTCCACGGACTCCACCCTGCACTCGTCCGTGTAGATGTATCTGCAATATAGAGTAACTGCCAATTGTAGTGACAGCGGGGTAAAACCACACTTAAGACGCGGAGACGAACCTCAAGAGCTGCTTGAAGACATCCGGATTGACGTCGGCTAGAGACGCGCGCTCCTGTCCCTCGAAGAATTCGGCGGCGAACACCGGCGACGCCATCGCCAGGATCGTCCTGTGGACCCGGAAGGAGGTCCTGGCCTCGCCCGCTCCCACCGCCAGCTCGCAGTCGGACCAGAGGCTGGACTCGAGGGTGCCGACCTCGGCCCTCAATCCGTCACCAGATCACACCCTCCACTCATTTAAAAAGATTGCGTCTAATTTATAGCAATAGTATTTTAGATTATTTAAAATCTTTTACTATTTTTAATTAATAAGTCAAGATTGTATGAATATTTTTTATGTGAAATTGTTTGAAACAAAGTCGTGAAAGACGATAAATATAATTAACAAAAATGGGCCTCGGAGTTAATGTAAAATTAAATAAACAAAAATAAGAAAGAAATGGAGAACGAGAAAGATGACAAGGTGACTCTCAGCTTCATGTCTAAATATGACTCTTTTTGATATCTTTCTAGAAGAAACGCTAGCCTGGAGGCTCGTCGTACTTGGTGATGTTCATGGACACGGTGGAAGGAGCAAGTCGTATGGAAGTGGAAGCGACAAGTGAAAGACCGTTACAGTCTTCGGTTGTATTTGCGATGCGTGATGCCGAAATGAAGATAACTCCTCTAAAACCACAATCAAAGAATAGTCAGATCCTTTACAGACACCAAAGGTGCCGACTCAAGAAGAAACATTTTTTTTTTCAAACCAGATGAAAAAATATTAATATAATGTTAACCAGTGTTATGGCTTGTAGGTAACATGCATATATTTTCGATATTGCAAGTTAACTGCGACTGAGCTAAGTTAGTAGTCGGATAGGTGTCCGACGAAAACTAACGAGTCAGGAATTCTTTACTAACACCAGAATTTGGGAGGTGTAAAAGGAAGTCACCCATTACCCTCCCCACGTTTTATAAAATAATATTTATGTGAGTAGTTTGGCGCGTTGGAATTAATTAATGTATCTATCCTGCGTAAATGAATATTTATAAAACAAATAATATTTATTTCTAGTTTATTTCTATACTTAGTGGTTGGAATAAAACATATTCCCGGAATAGTTTTTATTATATTTATTCATCATATGCTAGCGCATTTTATAAAATTAACTAATAAAATGTCGCGTTGATCTGCCCTGCCCGCAAGTTGCGGGAAGATTACGTCAGCCAAAATACGAGAGGATATCGCTCATCGCGCAAGTCACGTCATTTGCGCTGGTTAACACGTAAAAAAAATGGAATGTTTGATTTACTGATTTCCTTTAAATCAAAAAATAAAATTGAAAAACCTTCCCCCTATTACGTAGAACCTATCACGACGTTAGAGGGGGGTTTACTGTATTATCAGTTTACATTAGTGTCACTTAATCACGACTGAGCTAAGATAGTACCAGTTTATGTAAATGTTCCGAGTGGTTTGGTGGTTTTTAAAACTTTAAGGGAATCTTTACCTAAAATGATGTATGCACAATTTGCAAATAGACCTCAAATCAAAATTAAGTCGTTATCATTTCTCGTTTACCTAATTAAAACTATCGATTCCTATAAATTTAGATGTAATCACAAAAACAAGTAGATTTATTTAGTATAAAAGAAAAATGGTACCTAGGAAAAATTCTGTATTTGTCTAAAAAGTGTAAAGAATAAATATTATAAATGATCACTGACACATGCCGCGAGAAATTGGGAGTCGGTCTGCCCTCAGTCTGCGGCGGGACATCGCCGAGTGTGCGTGTCATTTACGCGTCACATTGATTAGTAGAAAAATCCAAAATATCGCCCAAATTATGAATAACTATTTTTATGATTAGAATAATCAAGCCGCCGTGGAGGATCGGTTTATTTCAGATCACTTCATGTTAAAAAACAAAATTGTACGCATTTGAATGAACATGTGCCAGCGTTCCCAGACAGTGTGCCAAAACTAATGAACCAAGTTTTTAAATTGTTAATTATTAAAAAATGATTCAATCACAAATCAAATACAAATAATATGAAATAAATATATTTTTTTACAAATTCGTAATTTTTTTTATTCAGAGTGGAGAAGGTTAAGATAACAAGATTTTATTATTTAATTTAATTAAAGATCTTTTAAATATTTTGGGGCACACTGGTTGAAAAACACTATTATAAGAGATAATATACAAAATATAACTTTAATGTTGGTTTGACATTATCGGACATGTATGTGACTGTGTATGTATTTTAAGATTAGATTTACAAGCAATAGGATAATTAAATTAATTATTTTCTTATCAACTGATGCCTTAGCCACGATGTCGACGACGAATGTCTATTATATCACATGATTTTTTTATCACAAATATGTCATAAAAATATATAACAATATGACTATGTTTAATTCATTTGGAGGTAAATTAAAATTGAATATTTTTCTATCGGAATTAAAATATATTACCATTACCTAATCCTAATTCATTATTAGAACTCGGTTTGTATATAGTTATGGTAACGAATACAAAATGAAATAATATTTCTTAAAAATGAATAAATTTATGATTTTTATCTTTGGATCACGTTTTCGATTGTGATATGTTTACTTCATCGCTACCAAAATTGGATTATTTGCTTAGCGATTGATAATATCTTCAAACGCTTAATATAAAATGGCATATCGATGGAGTTTGGACATTGACATCTTATACAACTTTGCTAATATAATACGCATATGTTATTTATCTCTTTTATAATATTATATTGAAATGTTTTCATTCAAAATGTACACAAGATTAATCAATCAATCAACAAGTGGCCTCTCTGAAGGATATAACAAAAATAATTGCTAGTCTCAGCTTAGGTTTACAAGGAAAAAATTAAAATATCTTGCTATGTACTTCATACCGAGTTTTAACATTCAATTTATGGATTTTTTTACCCTAATGTCATAATTTAAGCGGATTTAATTTACTGGGAATCAAAAATTATCAAATATTTCACCTATTATTATTAATAACCTCTATTATTATTTTTTTACATATTGCATTAATTATAAACCGAAAAAACAAGGCAAATCTAAAATTTGGAAAAATAATCATGCAAATCAATTAGCCGAAATACGAACTATGAAACCAATTTTCAGCAATTTCAAAAATAAACCCAACTTAAGAGTCAAATGTTAAGTGCTTCTGTTTTCTGCGTAAAACCACTCTATACCAAATTCATTTACATAGAAGCAACAGTAGATTTCTACCAACCAAATTCGTTGTTCGGAAAGTAATTTTCTGCCTTTTCCTAAGGACTTAATTGTATTTCTTCACAGCCAACTTTACACTCAAGCCATATAATGATTATATATTTTGATAGCTGATATAGCAAGGCTTGCTTATGAAAAAGTTCGATTGATTCTACGCAGTAGTTTTTGGTTGGTACCCTTTCAAATATGGAAAGTGAAAGCAGAATTTTCGCATGGTTTTGCTTTTACTATAGGCGGTGAAACGTTATTCAAGCAAGTACCATCCGATTTGTATGGAGAAGATGGATTGACAGAACGCCAGCGCCAAAACTGGTTTGTAAAACTTCGATCCGGAAAGTTTGATGTTGAAGTTGCACCACATTCTGGAAGGCCAGTTGAAGTTGATGAAGAAACAATTAAGGCATTAATTAATGTAAACCGGTGAACAACAGCTCGTGATTGTGAGACAAGAATATCGAATTCGACCGTTCATGATCAGTCGAGAAACGCTCTATGTTTAACTTCGTGCTCGATGACAAGCCTCGGCACGTACGAAAGAAATTTCAGGCCGTCAGTTGACGTCTACGGTGATTTTCTTCAAACGTCAATAAAATGATCCATTTTTGAAACGCATGATCATTGGGGATGAGAAACGGGTTGTCTACAACAATGATAAACGCAAGAGATCGTGGAGTAAAAAAGATGCACCGGCTCAAAGCACTTCAAAAGTCGATATTCATCAAAAAACGTGATGCTATCTGTTTGCTGGGATTTCAAAGGAATCGTTTT
Source organism: Philopotamus ludificatus (assembly GCA_022495035.1). Classification (NCBI taxonomy): domain Eukaryota; kingdom Metazoa; phylum Arthropoda; class Insecta; order Trichoptera; family Philopotamidae; genus Philopotamus; species Philopotamus ludificatus. The sequence goes on from JAGXCT010031615.1 coordinate 4,965, forward strand.
TTTGGGCTTTTACCGGACAACACAACGATCAATTCTGAAGGTGTACTGTCATCAGCTGTACAAAATGAATGATTCACTTAAACAGAAAAGGTCAGGATTGATCAATAGAAAAGATGTAGTGTTTCACCAAGATAATGCGAGAATTCATACAAGTTTGTCAACTCGCCAAAAAATATAATCAAGGTAGCATTTCCGTTTAAAATAATTAAATCTCTGTCTGAGTAGTTTAAAGGTTATACAATCAGATTGATCTTATAAAATATGAATTTCTTGGGATACTTTTATATTTAAATTAGCATATTTAATCAATAGTTTAGTTTAACGTGCAAATTTATTAAGCTGTTTATGATATCACACAATTGCGTCACAGCCTCATTTAGAGTACCGGCTGACAGTTTTAGTGACAGGGAAATTTCCGAAAATTTCTGTGATATCGAATTAAGGTCACCTTGACTGAATTGATTCTTAACCCTAGGTGTAATAGATGGCAAACTAAGGTTATATCACGGACTTTTATGATCATTGATTTGTGATCAAGGGTATGTCGGACAGATTGTGGCATTGTTAGAGATGTATCAGCAATTGTAACTGTCTAGGGATCAATGATAACGTTGACAAATGAATTACACCAAATGATAATTTAACTAGTATTAACTGATAATTAATTAGAGATATTTCATTAAAAATCAGTTGCAAACGACTGTACATAAATTGCATACTAGTAATGCTGTACTATAATGTATACAATAAAATCCAATTCAATAAACGGGTCCGATTAAAAAAATGGTTTAATACAGCGGAGCTGTAAAATTATGTAGTTAGATTTAATTTTACGATACGATGCATATTAGATTTAATTTTTTGGCTTTCCAATGATTTATAAAATTAGATAATGAATGAAATATAATAGAAAACTCTCTACTCACAGTATCGAAGTAACTGCAGCAACTGTGAGGGTCGAATCAATGTCAGGCCTTATATACCTTTTATCTTCTTATCAAAATTTAAAATGATTGATTGCCATTCACAATAAAGATGTTTCGTTGATAATGATAAACATCGAAATAATATCTAACAAGTGCGTTCAATTAACTCTTTTTATCATATTTTTCATATCGCTTTTAAGTTACGCTTACGAGTGCTTTACGATCAGATTCCATTAAATCCAGAAAAAAAATCTTATTTAAATTTTCTGAACTTTAAACGCATAAGCAATGCTGATATTATTTCTAAACTCTGTCAGATCTAAATGGAGATGTAAACGAGGAAGTAAAGAAATATGAATCGTATTGGTCGCAACACTGCACTAAGATTCATGCAAGCAACCTAAGATCACAGATTTCCTAATAAATTAACGCTGGGAAGCAGTTATCTTGTATATATAATATATATTCCAGGTTCCATTAAATAGGCACTATAAGATATCTCTACATGAAGAAGTATGGATCTACCTCACTTTCATCAAGCTCGTTCTCGTGTGCTTTTTCTTCCGCCAAATGTGAAGACAGGTGCTACCGGAAAATCTCTGGTAACCAGAGATATTACTCTGCTCAACCACTTGGCCGATGTTCTTTCTATGTTTCTATGGTCGCCGATCCGCTGGAGCGACCAAGTCAAGACCGTCACGGACTCCACCGTAGTACCTGCGATGCGAGAAGTCGAGCTGAACAGGATCCTCCAAAGCCACAATCAATAAGATTCGGGTCAAGAATAGTAACTATCCTCAGACATGAGGATCAAGAAGTAGAGACCAAATCAGTTTATGCTAGGGTTAGTTAATCACCTACCTAAAATGATTTACGAATAATTTAAAGTAGACCCCATTACAAAACTAAACCGGTATGATATCTCCTTTTTCCAATCAAAACTATTGATTCCTTTGAAATTGATTTAAGCACAAGTATAAATAGATTTATTAAATAATATAGAAAGATGTGTATATTTTAATGCTTAATAGCTTTTGAGTTAGAATAACATACAATTATAAATAATTATATATTGTACAACATAAATAAATCTAAAAATTTAAAATTTCAATCGTTTAATTTGATATTTTTATTTTATAAAATGGCACATCGATGGAGTTTGGACATTAATATTTTATAATACTGTGCCAACACAATGCGCCAATGTTATTTATCTTTTTTACAAACATATATTTTGAAATGTTTTCATTAAAAATGTACACAAGATGAAACAATTAATTAAACAACAAACGGTCCTCTTTGTGGGATAAAACAAAAAAAACATGCTAGCCATAGTTGAGGTTTACTAGGTAAAATTAAAATATTTTGCCGCTTCATACTGAGTTAAAACATAAAATGTATGGATTAAATGCTTAACCCTTTCCACCCTGAAGGCCATTACTGTTGGCCCAAGTGAGTTTAGTAGGCAGCTCTGAAGGCCAGCAGTTATGGCCCAAAGACGAATATGTTTATGGGTTGATTTCAAGCAGCTAAATTTTACAAAATATTATTACTTCTAAGTATCGAGAATGGTTGCGAAATGTAGAGAAAACCAACATTTTTTTATTTAAATTTATAGTTACGCGTAATTAATTCTCAGAAATATGTTTTCATTTATCGATATTTTTCATGTCAATTAGTTTTGGAGCAGTCAGTCGGTTTCTTCATATCGGAAAGTTGTCCGAAGCTGTGTCCTGTGACCCTATTTTTGTATTGTGGAACTATTATTTTTTTAAATCCATTACATACATAATTATTTAATAAAAATAGTGAAAAAGTAAAATCAGTGAAATAGTGTTTATAATTAAATAATAAATTATGGAAAATAATAATAATAATGAAACTTTTGTTTTCAAATTCAATTAATTTATTCATTAATCTCAAGTCAACAAGAACTACAATTTGTCAAAAAATTCGTACCCTTACGTTAACCACTGCCTAAATGCAATTTGTAGATAGACTAGTTATTCAACTGGTTGGAAGTCCCAGGGAAAGATTATATAGACAATCAGTGGATAATTTATGCATATGCATAATTTATGATTTTTATCATAATAAAAAATATGAATATAAAACTTTTTATTTAAGTAACAAATAAGCAAATATATTTATGAAAATGAACCAAAATTTCATTCCATAAATCACGGTCATACACAATTGAATTAGCATGTGTCAGCGTTCCCAGACAATGTGTGCCAAAACTAATGAACCAAGTTTTTTAATTTTAATTTGTAAAAAATGATTTAATCACAAATCAAATACAATATATAGATGTTTTTAATTCACTGTTCTGAAATATAAATATATACACTCATCCCTCGATTTACACGGTAAAAAGTATGTATATTTGAAAACTATTCAATCAATTTACTACGAATTTTGTTGTCTTTATGTCGCAAATAATTATGTATTTTTTTACCCTAGAAATGTCTACTCCTATTTTAAAGAAGAAAAGAAACACAATCTCTTTGGATATGAAGATTCGAATTCTGGATTCCCTCTAGAAAGGTGAAAGTTTTGTATCTCTTGAAAAAACTTTTGAAATTAATGAATCTACTGTCCGTACAATTAAAAAAAACGACATAACTGTTAGAAGAAGTGTCGCTTCCGGATCTCTTATTAGTTCTAAATGTACCTTATGCATTAGAGATCCCATTGGAAAAAAGCCCTAATGATATGGATAGAAGATCACACCAAAAAAAGAATACCAATTGATACTAAAGCAATTAAAGAAAAATCTAAAAGAATTTATAAGTTTCTAACAGAAAATGATCAGTCTATATCATCTGACGAAAAAAAATATGATTTTACAGCGAGCAAGGGATGGTTAGAAAAATTTAAAAAAGATACTTGTTACACAATCTCAAGATTAAGGGTGAGGCTGCTTCTACCGACGAAAATGCAGCTAAGATATTTTTACCACAATTTCTGAAGATAATAAATGAAAATTGTTATTCCCTGCACCAAGTTTTCAATGCTGATGAAACAGGACTTTCCTGGAAAAAAATGCCCATTAGAACATTTATTGCAAAAAATGAGAAAACGGCCAGTGGTTTTAAAGCTTCTAAAGATAGAGTGACGTTTTATGGTAATGCATCAGGAGATGAATGTTTTGTGAGTGAGGAGGCGGAATAATAAAATTACAATTATATAATCGTGCTTATAACTATAAATATGTTTAAATTTATGTCGAACTATTAAATCTATTTCTTAATAAAATTCTTATGCAGATATATGTGTATATACAATGTACTCGTTTTATGCGGTTTTCTGGAACCTATCCCCCTACTTTATATGAACTTGAAGTCTCGATTTACGCGGATTTCTATTTTCTGGAACCTATCTTCCGTTTTTGTATGAATTCGAAGTCTCGATTTACGCGTTTTCTCTTGGAACGTATCTACCGCGTAATGCGAGGGATGAGTGTATTTTACAAATTCGTAATTTTTTTATCCAGAGTGGAAAAGGTTAATATAAAATAGCATATAGATGGACTTGGGACATTGATATCTCATAATACTGTGCTAATATAATGCGCTCATGTTTTTTATCTTTATCATAAATATATTTTGAAATGTTTTCATTAAAAGTGTACACAAGATTAATAAATCTATCAATCAATCAATCAATCAACAAGCGGGCCTCTCTGTGGGTTATAACAAAAAAAATATCCGATATATGTACTATGAAACTAATATAATATTTCGGCAATATCAAAAATAAAAACCAAACTTACAAGTCAAATGAAAGTTAATGCAGCGCTTCTGCTTTCAGAAACAACCACATATACCACATTCGTTTACATTCAGTTCAATAAATATATTCTATTGACATTTATTTACTTATTTTTTCATAGACAATGCGTTGATTGGCATTACAGAATAACCCAGCTAGCAAATCACGCATAAAAACATAAAAAAGGACATATACAACCATAAAGAAGAGAATAACAATAAAGAAAAGAAATAAATTATAAAATCTCATTTAAAATATCAATCAATAAAATATACAAAGTAAAGCGACATTTTGACAAGATGCATAAAAATCTCATTTCATTGAAAGAACCAGAGAAGAAAGAATATTTTTCACAACAATTAAAGCAATATAAATCCCAAACAAATGCTTTCAAATCTTTTTTAGTGCCTAAAAACAACATTACATGTGCTAGCTTTTAACTGTATTGTATTGCACGACATGGAAAAAATCTTTCTGAAGGAGGGTTTTATAAAACAGCATTATTGGAATGTAGTGAATCTTTATTTGCTGATCAATGTGATCATCATCTCAACACGTTGCGGTCCGGAGGACTCGAAAACGCGTCCTCGCGGGCTGATGTTAAACCAAAATCATTGATATTTCATTGATACGCAGACCACACTGAAGAGTTTTAAACAATTATTTTTTCACATAGAGATAACCTTTCTGAACACAACAGAACAAATGTATTGACGTTACTTAAATGGTATCAGAATTACATCGATTTAAGTACTTACCCTTTGCTATTTTTTTCGCGAAATCGCCTAGCAGAACGCAAAACTTGGCGCGAAACCCAGCGGACCGGAATGTGTTAATAAAAATAATGCATTCATCCTATCAAGGACCTCGTGTACAAGACACTTTCATCTATAGCGGTCATGCTTCGCGTCTAATATAAGTTAATTTTAAGAAATGGAAAACCATCACATTACGCAGAAGAATAAAGGATATCATAATGTCAGATAGGAAGCAAATATAGAAGTGTCTTTTCACTTCCTAGTTTTATGGCGTGGGTCATTTCAATAGATCAATAGAACACACGAGAAGAAAGAATATCGGGAGTCAACAACAATTATTGTGTCTTCATAGAAGAAAGAAGGGCAACAAAGCATAATTGCTACCGAAGAATTCCACGATCATTGTGAAGAACGGGTTGTAAAACCAAAGCAACGCAGGTGGCCCTTAATTAAAAATACAAGGACGGTCATCAAAGACATTTATGGACGAGCGAACATTCTAGAATGAATTATTTTAATATATCGAAGAACTGCCCCTAAGACGCCAGAAGATGGCAAAGGATTAGACACTGCCCCGAGTAGTTGATTCACGGGTTAAATACCCTTACTAAAATATTTTTCACCAGAGTCCTGGTTAACTGCTGAAACCCGAGTGTAAAATTGGAGATACCGATCGAAAATAACACGCTCTCTCCGGTTCAGTCTAGCAACTGTCCTTCTGCAACCGTTAGGGCAGCAATTTGCACGGCGAACTTACGCCTCCGAAGTTCTTCTTCGCCGTATGTCGCCTCTTGTGAAGTTGGCGAGACGCCCTTCACCTCATCGGACATAATTGGCCTTTGTCACCATATAATCTTCAGTACCGATGGACCGACTGGAGAAGTCGGTGGAATTAACGCAGAGACGGGCAGATCGACGTCATCACATCGACATATTGAAAACGACGCGATAGCCATATTCGTTCTCTTCCACATCGTCCTTACGTCAAGACCTGGATCTTCATCATAAGCAGACGTCAGATAACTTCTACACGCCGACTGGGGAATCGGCGATAACAACATCACCAGCCATCGTATCACGTCGTGTTTCACCTTAACGAAACTTTTAATTTACCTTTTTCGTCATGTATGTACATAAGTGTCATGTATTTTTTATGAGATTTAATCATGCTCGAAGCTTGTACCCCTAAACATTTAAAAAAAACACTGGGCAGGTAGCTTAGAAAGGATGATGACGACAAAATTAATTTGTTACGGGGGCAAGGACATAAGAAGCAGTTGTTACCTGCACCCCCAGCAGCGTGACGTCAATATTTACTTTAAAAACTATACTATAGGGAAATGGCAGAGTATGAATGTTTTCAGTAGTTTTGTCAATGGTCCTCGTGATGCGCAGCATGGTCTGAAATGAAAAATAAACATTGGTTGGCAAGAGCAGTTGTTTCATCGCGTCTAAACTCATATGTGTATACAATTATTTCAAAAAAATAGAAGAAACGAAATATTTTTTTCCATCATTGATTCAAGTACACATGTTGCATATTTTAATACATATATTAAAGATAGTCGTAAACTTATCGAGGTATCGCATATGCACATTTAACCTGACTTATTACTGTTTACCTGTTCACGGTGGCATCATTGAGCCTTGCCTCACTCATTTCCTTTTCAAATTTCGCAATTGTTTTATTTAGTTCTGATTTGTCAATAAACAAAATAATTAGTTTTTATTCTACTTTAAATAAATATACTATAATTAACCTGAGTATGGTATTGTTAGATTTTGTATTACTTAATTCTCTTTCTAGATTCTGTATTGTTCGTTCGAATTACAATTTCGTATCAATTACTTCTCTTTCAAGTCGACTGAAAGACATCAAAACATAATTCAAACGTATCCTACACATATAAACTTAACTTAAAGAATTTTGAACACGCGGGACGCTCTCTGGGCACGATTTATATGCGCATGTACGACATGCGCTCCGCACTGAAAGAGTTAAAGACCTTATTAATATGCCACTCATTTTTACGATAACCTACATAAATTCATAAATATAAACCCATCCATTTCCTCCCTCTCTAACTATGACTCCATATACTCCCAATCTTATCATATAATTCCATTACCGATAATGTTAGACAAAGAAGAAGCCATGATGATAATGACGTACAAGGACAAAGGAGAAAATAAAGACCGTCAATTTCTCTACCGCAGTAGCTGCGTTGCGAGAAGCCGAAATGCAGAGCTTAGTTATTACAATGATCTACTAGATTATTTTATTTTTTAATTTAAATAATGATCTTTAAAATTATTTGGGGCACACCAGTTGATAAACACTATTCAAAGAGGTTATTAATTATACCTTTAATATTGGTTTGATCTTATCAGCCTTGTATATGGATGTGTATCTATTTTATGATAGATAACAGGCATTGGAGTAATTAAATTAAATATTTTCTTTTTTTATTAATCATAAATCACCATGACGACGTCGAATGACTTGATATTTTTATTTTTAGAAATTACCGAATTTCAAGTTGAGAACATTTTTTATATAAATCTAACTCTCAACACAAGTATACAAATATAATTATATATTATTATTAACTAATTCGAATGGGATATAGAAATATATTTCTTGAAAATTAATAATCTTAGGATTAAATATATATGTTATCTTCCGATCACGTGATAAATTATGATACGTTTATTTAACGCTACCAAGAATCGGATTATTTACTTAGCGATTGATAATAGCATTAAAATGAACAAATTGTGTTTACAAAGTAGAATTACCGGGGGTTTACAAAGTAGAATTAGAATATCTTGCTACTTGATACCGAGTTATAACATTAAATACAGTCAACCCTTCTATAGTGTTCAGATAAGGACTACGCTATAGAAAGTTAGGCACCCTTACAAAATTTGGGGTTAGGTTCTTTTCAACTTTCTTTGCGATTTGAAGCAAATCAAATATTTGACCCATTTTTATATTTTTA
>JAGXCT010031616.1:0-13502 GCA_022495035.1 Philopotamus ludificatus
TATGCTAATTATTTATAGTAATCAAAAATATTATTAAAATAAATAGAGAAATAATATAAATTGTAATTAATTAAATTATTTATAATTTGATATTATTGAAATTCAGCTTTTGTAGCTGTAAAATTATTATCATTTTTGATAAATAATTAAGAACACAATATTTTTGTTAAAGAAAATGGTTAATATTAATACAAAATTAGGTCATCCAACCTACGCAACGGCATTGCTGTGAATAAAGTGTTCATAATACACTACCAAAGAAAAACTCCATATAAACACGCTAGTCCCAAAATTAATGGCGTCTATCTTGGTTCGTCAAGTGCATGCATTCATCACGGAGGAAAGAAAGTGACGGGGATAAGCTGCCACAAATTTGACTTTCCTTTTAGCTGAGTGAGGCAGTTCTCCGTGCTTAACTTTAAAACAATGCGGGTTACATTCGTCTTCAATAAGCGAGTCGGCAACACTCGAAAACTTTACACTTTTCCATTACGGCATCGTTGCTGCTAACACGGGAAAATTTTCGAGCACAGTTTCCCGAATGTGCTCGCGACGCGTCACCAAAATGCGATCCGGAAACGTCTCGCAAATTGGTTTCCGACCGGCTTTAGCTGCTTTCGACTGACTGCGAACAGATATCCAACAATTGAATTAGTTAATGCAAATCTGCTTTCGAAACTGTTTACCCGGATGGGTCAGCGCGCGAATCAGTTGTCGCAACAATTATGCCGAGTTTAAGCCAAACTCTGGCCGACAGTAAACTTTATTTCATACTTACTCCGCCAGTGTGGCACAGTGGCGTCGAGGTGACGAACTTTGTGCATTACAGCCAAAGTTTGTCTTCCACCCCCTTGGTAACTGGGTGATGCAGAAGAGGCGAAAATGTTCGGGGTGTGTGTGTGTGGCGGTCGTTGGAGCGGGCCTTGGCAACAGTTGGTCCCCGAGAGCGATCGCGTGCATCGAGTTTTAACTTGTTTTGTATGGCAAAGCCGGCACTACTTTGACACCTTTTGATGGCGGAAAGTGCAACGGGGCTAATTAGGGGCTTTCAGCTATTAGCTGTCAATAAAGATACAGCTGAAAATAGACCAAAGAGCTTTGTATATGTAATAGAAAAAATATACGTCGTACACTAAGGTGTCAGAAGTAAATAGACGCGCAAAAACAAACGATTTCATGAGTTCAATTGTGTCTGGTGGCTCTTACTTCAAGATTACAGATCTCTGCATAATTCTTTCAGGTAACCCTTGTTCATTTAAAAAAAAAATAATCAGTTGCATTTTCGAAAGACTCTGGGTATCAGGATCTCTTGAGATTAACAAAACAACATTTCAAGCACGATAAAAGCTAATGTGATGACATTTCTGTCAAATTAAACGTCTTATTATCGATTGTAAAGTTGAAAAAAAATATAAAAGCCTATGTTTTTCAAAGATGAGGCAGGCTAGGGCATGTAAAAAGGATTGGTGGTAATAACAGTAGTTCAGTATTCAAACAGTATCTCTTGAAAAACTCTATTGAATAATTTGCAGAAACAACGCCGATATAATTAGGCTTAACTGTTAAAAACTAAATACTTTTGTAAACACGTATTTTTTTCTGACGAAAGCCGATACTGCTAATTTAATGATACAAAGTGAACTTGGATGTAAAGGCCTTCTGCATATCATTAGAGAATAAAATTTAGAGAAACAAATGTGATGGTTTGGGATGCAATTTGGAAAGGCGGAAGATCAGAATTAATATTTTGTGATATTAAAATATTATTAATGTTTTAGAAGATGGACTTACGCCATTGTTCGATAACAAATGGAAGATGGAGCTCTTTGCCATAAGTTTCGTAAAACAACCATCTGGAAAGACGATCAAAGTTACCATATTTTAGTCTTGGCATGGAGAATCTCTTGATAAAACCCAATCGAAAACGTTGGGCATGGATTACAAATAAAATCTAGCAGTAAAAACAATACAATGACATTTTTGACCAAAAAATGAGATCATTAATCACAGCACAACATGATTAAGGCATTCAAGGACTAAGTAAAAATCCCAAGAAAAAATTAAAGATAGATATTATAATCTATTTTTGTAATATGGAGCGTATATTTACACCTGACACTCTAGTTCAATCACAATATTATCTACAAATTATATTAAATTAAAACTATTTTAATATATTATTCTAAATTAAATCAACGGAAAATTATTATTCAGATGAAAATTGGAATTTACACAGCTTTTTACAATAAAACTCGACATAGAAATTTATTAATTAAGCATTGCTGTCTAACAATAAACCCAATGTTTACATAAGGCTCGAGGAAAATCACTTCTCGCCGAAAATTTTCAGTGGTGAAAATCCTCGACAATATTTAGAATAAAATTAAAACGGTTTAAATTATTATTTGTTATAGCAAATAAATATATATATATTGTTATATTAATCATTATAAAAAACCCAACAATATATTTATTTTATTATACCATTAATACTTGTTGGTCATCTATATAATCATATAAAGTATATAATAAATTAGTTTCAAACATAATTATTTTATCGATAAATAAGCAATACTTATTTGTTAAAAGTATAGAGTCTACTAAGTTTCAACAAGTATGCGCATATTCATTTGACGCATATTTGGCTCTCTCTTTTGGTCACTGAATGTGTATTTACTGACCTAGCAAATGAACTAAAACGATGCTGCAAAGAAGAAATGCTACAGAAGCGTGTGAAAAAATATTAAAAGTGTTTGGTGAAGATACAGTTTCTGATCTCTCGGATAAGTCAAGATCATGAAACAGCAAAATCCTTTTTTGACAACATCGGAGATTGCAGAAAGGCTTGATTCAGCTCAACAAACCATTTCGGATCATATTCGGAAACTAGGATTGGTGTAATAATATTCGTGATGGGTGCCACATGAGTTAATTGAGAAGAATTCGAATGATTGAGACATCATATGCACATCTCTGGTTGCACGAAACAAAATCGAACTTTTCTTGGACCGGATGATAACTAGGGATGAAAAGTGGATTATCTATGAAAACATCCTAAGAAGAAGAGCATATTGTGAACCCGGAAAATCTGCCCCGCCACCTCTAAGCCGAAGTTGAGCCTGAATAAGAGAATGTTGTGTATATGGTGGAAGATTTGAGGACCAATACATTTCAAGCTGTTGATAACAAACGTATAGCTAAATTCAGAGAGGTACTGTCAGCAATTGCATAATTTAAAAACAGCACTCCAAGAAAAGAGGCAGGCGATGTTCAATAGGAAGGACATCATACGGTTTCATGATAATGCTAAGCTTGGAAATTCTGTCGCATCCCTGGACCTAGCACCCTCCGATTATCACTTGCTTTAGTCCTTGCAATTTTTTTACAGGGCAAAAAATTTAAAAACGAGAGGTTGTTCTACAAGAACAGGTATAATATTTTGCCACTACGAATAAAGCTTTTTTTAAAAATTTTATTTTTCAATAAAGTTTATTCAAGGTATGAAAAATGCACTATTTAGTTTTATTCTAAAAACGGAGAAAATTTTCCGGTAGACCCAATATATTAAAATGTTTTAAAGCTTTATATGGCCACTTCACTCTTTAAAGCTCGCGCGTCCGAGATGTTTTTATATTATTTGTAATGTATTTTCCCCGTTTATTGAGCATACACAAAAGCGCGATGGAAATCTGAGCACATTTTCGCAGAAAATATAGAGATTCCAATAAGCTAACTTTATTCTGCTTATTTGCCAAAGCACTAGAACCGGGCTTGGTGTTAAGCTTTGACAAACTGCCTCCGGTGAAAAAGACAACACGTTTTATCTACGGCGTTTCCACTCACTTTATCTGTATGAATAGAGATAGAGCGGGGCCGCTTTATGATCTGAACAATCGTAAAAAAATGGATTTGCAAAGGAAAATATTTTAGCATAAAACCGGTATTCGGGGAAAATCCCGCGCAATCATCGGGGCATATTGAAAAAAAAATGGCAAATACGCGGTCCGGAACACTGTTTTATGCGGATCAATTTTTATGCCGGCGAATCCTATTGCCGTTTCGCGATGAATTGTGTATAAATTTATTTTATAGCCGAAATATATTCTATATATAATGTATTCCATTATTTTTTATATAAATGATTATTTATACTTTATAAAATGTGTTTTACGTCGCTTTTATTTTAAGGAATCAATTAAAATTACAAATACACTTTAATTGCTGAAAAATGCTAAGCAAGGGCTTGGATGCTAAAAAAATGTAACATGTTATAATGTAATAAATACAATTATATGTTAAGCTTCAGCTTCAGCTATTTTAAACTTAACATAAAAATATTTTAATTTAGTAATCTGTTAAAAGATGATATGGATTGTAAAAAATATGATTTTAACCGTTTAGACGCCACGGCGTGCAGGCACGCCAAACCGGCTAACCAACTGCGCCACGGCAAACGCCTACTACGAATTTATTTATGAATAAATATAATATTTTAAAATGAAAATTAATGCATAGACATCTTTTGAAGGCAATGTGATTGTTAGAATGTCGATATGTTTAGCCGTTTTATTTTATTTAAAGTTTATACGGCGTACGGTAAAACTCCATATAATTGGCTTGGCGATTAAAGGGTTAAAGGAATTTATTAATTGCTACTAATGGTAATAAATATGATGAATGACACTCTTGACACACTTGTAGCATCTCTATTCATTTAACAAAATATTTTTTTAATCAAATTCACCCTTAGTAATAGTTCAATTGCAGATAATAACGTATTATCTCTGTATTAAAAGGAACAGTGACATAAATTGTGAAAATTATGAAACTAAAGAGCATTTTGCATCCTTATTTCCTAGAAAAATAAACGACTGAGGCCATTAGTAAGTAAAATGGATGAAGTTACTTAATCGAGTTTAAATAATATTCCCGTAAACCCCTCATGACAATAGAATTAGGATAACGTAGATTATATCCTGAATATATGAAAATATACTAAAGTATCGAGCTTGAAAATAGTCTGACCTAATGGGTTAGAATTAAGTAATTAATTATGTAGAAAATAGAATAGTTATAGATATCAAAACTGTTGCCAAGGAAGTTATATAAATAAAATAATAGAGTTTAAGAAACATATCGTTGAAAAATATCTTAATAAAATCATTTTAATAATAATAAAATAAAAATAATGTACAAAATACCAAATTTTCTATATATAAATAATTATATATTTTTAACTATTTAATTATGTATTTTATTTTAAATATTTATGTTAAAAAATATTCACAGCTTATGCATTTTTTGGATTTGATTGTAAGACAATCAAGATAATGACGATGAAGTAAAAATCATCGAAATTTAAAGATAATATCATTAATTAATTAAATTAATTATTTCCGCCATTCTTATAGTAATTAAGGAGTAAAAATGGATAAAATCAATTGTATTTTGACTAGCTAGACAATAAAAGGCACTATAAATTTTAAATAGATAATTTGCAAAACAAATAAACTTTATTCATTATCAAGTTTTAATTCATAATTCATATCGCCAACTTAAGTAATATTTTGCAAGTTTGTTTTCCTGTTTTCAAATCCGAGTCAGAGACGTCACATCTGCCAAGAACTACGCCACCAACATTATTAAACTACGGGCTATAAACTAAGCTTCTGAACTACTAAGCTCGGGCCAAACTTTCGAGCTTTATTTTTGGCGAGAGCTGAGAAAAAAAGTGTGCATATTAAACACGTCAAGATTTAACAAAAGCTCCTTTGTCTGGGGGTGACCATTTAAGGCAATCCTCTGCGGGACTGTCGGAAAAATATTTTTTTTTCATTCAAGGCACCCGTTACATCTTATCTCAGCGATGTTAAAGTGGCATCAGAATTTTCTTTCGCGTATATATAAAAAAAGGAGTCAACTTTCAAACAAATAAACTTTTCTTTCTCTGTCGCAGGAAAAAGTTTGACATAACGATAGGCAATATTTTGGCGCAAAAAATAATAGAATAATGGCAAGAGTTGTGACAGTAGCAAAAAAATATTTTATCACTTTTAAAAGTATAAAGATTCATGAAGTAATGACGTAAACAAAGGCGAGTTTTGTCATTTTACTCTGTGAAATATGTCACACAATACATTATGTCTGTGTTGTGAGAAAATATAAATGTTGATGATGCTTTCATGAAAAATTTGCATTGCCAACGCTGAAAAATGCGGAAAAACATTTTTTTTATTAATTTAAAATGTGCCTTTCCGTAGTTGCGTTTGAGAAAATCGTGGTTTTATAAATATTACATGTAATTTTCATATGTAATAATTAGCAAAGTGCTTCAAGAGAAATTACCGTCCAAAAAATTTTATACTGAAAAGTTTGTTCAAGAGTTTGCCGTATGGTGAAGCACAAAGCTGAAATACTGTTACACAAAGCTTGTTGAACATTAAATATAAAGTTTTAATAAAGAATAGTAAAGTAACTCATTCAATTCCGAAAATTTCCGTGATTTACATACAATCTAAATGATTAAAATGATACGATGACTAGTGAAACAGCTTTATTTTGTAAATATTTATATAAAAAAATGAAGTCAATAAACTCGCCTTTATTATCCGTCGAATTGCTATTCCACCATTTTCCGGATCGCAATTATTTGAAATAAAATTTTCAGCAGATAAATTTTTCCAATAAATGCTTGTTGACATTTTTGCTTATTATTTACATTTCGTTACAGGCCGTGCAAATATATATGCCGACCGATTTTTTGCCGGAACTACGCATAATATTGAAAAATTATTTACCCCCCGATAACATCTAGTTGTTCGCGCGATTTCACATGATCGGTCATTGAATATGCAGATAAAAAAATTCGGAAAACCGGGCCGGAATATATTCGAACGAAGTCTGTCGGGATCCATTATCATCGGCCACATTGACCCATCATTCTTCGATTTGTTGAGCCGCCAGAGCTCCTTCATCGCGAGGAATTTGACCGACCAAACAATTTGGATATTCATAAATCGACTTCATAAAACCACCCCCCGATTTTATGTTGATCACAAAGGAGCTTAAGAGCTTATTTCCTATTTTATGAATATTCATTTCGGTAGATTTCTTCCCTTTATATAAAATATATACACATACCATATACATAAAACATATTTTTAAAGGAACCTCTGAAAGCTGAAGGGATGGGTAGCGCATGGGGAAAACTCCGATTTGTCTTGTCCCCGTATTGTCTGTCCCCTTATTTTTTTTGTATTTTTTTTTATCAAACGCGATAAGAAGAATGGGAATCGGATTCATTTTTAAATTTGGCACCGGTCCCCAAACAGGAACTGGGCCATTGATTTTTGCAACAAGAAAGTTTGTCTTTAGCTGCATTTCGATAACGCATTGAAACGTCTTTCGCCAAATGGCGAAACTCTGTAATGTCTGACAGGACAATCCGAATGGGTCTTAAAAGTATCCGAAATAAAATACCGTCGAATGTAATTTATACGATTCCGTAAAAATATTACTACGTTTAATTAAAATCATTTTTGCAATGGAAGCGATGCGGCATAAAGCACGGTTTCAAATTAAAATTCCAATGTTGGGGACACGTAGATTCTAATTCTCGAATTATATAAATTTATACGTGCCCAGGGTGAGGTAAGTTGCAAAGTCTAATAAATTTTTGGAGAAATCTCCAAGAGCGCCTGGACCTTTTATAACTGCAATGCGGACAAATAGAGATGTATGTGACGTTTAGATGTATAACTGTATCCAGTTATTACTTATTTTATATACCATTTTTATAAAAAAAATGCATGTTTAAGTAATAAAAGAAGCGATAAATTTGAAAAAAGTATTCAAATGTATGTATTGATGCAGTTAAATGATTTTTAATAAGAATATTGTCATAAAAGCAATTTTTATAAACCATTTAAAGGTATTCAAAATACATATTGATATAAATGTCTTTAAAAATTAAAAAATAATATTATTTTAACGTAATTCTTAATTTTATATTATCTTTAAGGCGTTCTTATTTAAAAATGATATACATTTGTCATTTGGACATAAAGATGTATTTTAGATGTATTTTTTTTTATTTTAATAGAGTATTCAGTTATCAGTAGAAGACAAATAACACATGGATTAATACTTTTAAAAAATAATAACAATTATAATAGAGAGGAATGAAAAAAATACTTGAAGTGTAGAGAAAGTTTATAAAGAACAACAGAAATAATTTTAAAAAGTATTTTTTGTATAGTGCTTGTTATTATAATTTAAATAATGTTAAAAATGTCATTAACTGCTGATTTACTTTATTTTATTAACGCATTACCCACCAAATTTTCTTTCTCTACTATTTATGATTCGGAAAAAATTATGACATGATGTAAATTAACAGTAAAATTTTAAAGATTTTAATAAAATGTGCAAAACGTACAAATTTGCATAAAAACGTACAATGTAAGGTTGTTTTTTTTTTAATTTAAATACTTATTTTATAAAATACTACATTTTCTTTCATGTCTACAATTTATTGTCCAGCGTTTTTCTATTTTTCTCATGCTTCTTTCATTGAAAGAATTAGCTGGTTTTATATTAAAATATATTATATATTATTCACGTTATGAGATCATATTTATTTATTTTTTCGTAAATCATTCATTAGAAAAGTAAAACGTATTAAGGATCACCAATCTAGCTAAATAATTAAAGAATTATTGACTATTAAAATTTTATTTAATTATTAGGGTACTGAAAAGCAACCATTTATTCCATTTTAATTAAAAAAACTGGCTGGTTTTTAATAAATGTGACTATTCAATTAATACCGTGATAACGTTTTTTCTGAAGCCATGTTTTATTTATTTGATCTGATAAAACAATGTTTTATGAATAAGAAGATTGTGGAAAAATCTCTCAATTCATTTCTTGAATTTTATCACGAGTCATTCTTGCTGCATTGTCAAACACAAAACCCGAATAACTATTTTATTCACATCCCTGTTGAGTTTTAAAAGTTCTTGCAATGTGGACGAAAGCGATGAAAGCCTGTCTGACAATTCCATTGACGCATAATCTTAGTTTTGATTTAATGAGGAAATTCAGAATATTATTATCGACTAATATTGTAAATCTCTATTGCGCTATTCAAATTTTCGATACGAAATTTGACGTCTATCAGATCTTGGTAAGATTAAAACTTTAAAATACAATTTATTGTAATTAAGGTAAACTTTTAAAGACCTTCACTTTACTACGTACTCTTTCAAACGTCTCTGATTTTTTTTCTAGTGCCGCTAATAATAAATCATTGTTTGGGCTGAATATAATAATTCAAACAATTTGTTCCCTTTTTCTACTTGGACCTAGCTTAGGATCTTTATATCCAATCGACTTCATAATTTAGAAATTATATTCAATAAGGCAGATATTATATATACAAAGCAATCCTAGAACAACTTTTAAGAATATGAATGATAAGCAAATATTTAAGCTGTGTTTGTAATTGGAAACAATTATAAAGCAAATTGAGTTTTAGAATCAATTTAAAATAAATGAGAAAACGTCCCAGAAGCTTAACGAAGGACTTAGTTCTGACCTTATGTAATTCTAAGCATTTTTGCATTTTTGAGAGTAGTAGATTTGTATCTGTATTACCAAAATAATGCAGAGAACAATTGTCCTAATAAAATATTGTTTTAAACATTGTTATATTAAGTTAAGTGTATATTTAAAAAACGGCTGAAAAAACTCAAACAATCGTTAAGTATATTATAGCGATAATAAAGTTAACGATTAACCCTTGTTTAATTTTTTATTCAATTAATTTGATTACTTTTAGAGCCAAACCCCGATTAAAGCTATTTTCTGCGTACTTTTTCTACAAATCAGTATATTAATTATTTAATTACTAACTAAAAAAAGTCTAAGCCTATTTTATTATTATCTAATTAAAAAAATAAAGAGGGGAAATATATTGAAAGCTCGCAAGTTTAACATGGATCGATAAAATTAATACATCCACAATACATATGCAACTTTAATGTTGTGGCATTAAAGTTATGCAGTGGAGTGACCAACAATTTAATATCATGCTCGCTCGTCGGATAGTTTAAGTTGCTGTAGCTTATGGAATTTCTGGAAGCACTTTCGGGGGCGGAGTCCCCAGGAGGCCGAGTGCATTAGCGGCACGGCGGCACGTGCCGCGGGCACGGTTGGCACTTACCGCACAGCTGCACCAGGGCTAGCACCAGCTGACTGGCTCGGCTCGGCGTGACCCTCATTGTTTCATTATTCAGGATCCTTTCGATAAAGCACCTAGAGACTCTGTTACTCGCTCGAATGCTGTATGCACTGTAACATTTTTTATTTTATTTTTTTGGTTTTTTTTTATTCCAACCTAATGCACTTCTATTACACTATTCACTTTGAACAGAATTTATTCTTTGTATATAAAGGGAATCACTGTTTTGTTATTTAAATTGCAATGCTGATGCTGTGTGAGGTATCTCGTATCGATCTGAAAAAAAATATAAACAATGATTAAATATAAATAATATTAAGCTATAGTATATAATATTACAAAAATAGACATATAAATAATATTAACTCACTAAAATCCTATACTATTTTCAGTGAACTGATTAAATAATTAGTGTTTATTGTGAAAAAAGAATGAAAACAGAGTATAATAAATATTAATTTTTTAAGCACTCTCTGTGTTAAATGCCAAGTTTACTCGCAAGAATCGCAATAAATTTCCTTCTTTTCCTGTTCTTTGTATTTTGCACTATCAGTACCAGATAAATTCCAAATGAGGAGCTTTATTAGCTCTTGAAAATTCCATATGCTTCAGAGGCTTTGCTTTTTTTCTAGCATTGTTTATACAAAACAAACTAATTGACAATTGAGGTTTCAAGTCCTACGATAAAAGATTTTTTCTACCGTTTTAAAGCCAGACTTAGACATAAAACAATATGAGGTTTCTTGTAGATTATCCACGTCCACTTCACCCATTATTTTTTATAGAGTTGTGAATTACTGTTTACTTGTAAAACAACAACATTTAAGATTTGTTCAGAACAGATCTTGTTCTAGAAATTTCATTTAACATTTCAAGATAATAGTAATTGGTTTAATTTCTTTGATAGTATTTACTTATATAATTTAAGCAAATTATATACAGATGTTATGGACGTGAAGAGTAAACAAAAAACTCTACAGGGTTAATATTTTATATCGAGTTAAATTAAAGCCCCTAATTGGTTCAGATAAAAATGGTCCCTTCTGCATGTTCCTTATGTCTCTTCGAACTATCGTCATAACTCATATGTCATTATAGTGTGCAACTTTTATAATGGCTTAAACGAGGATATAGACATATTTCACGATAAAAAACGAATATTATTAAATCTCTGGCAATGTCTTTCTTTTATCGCAAATAAATGAGATATTTCTATTTATTGTATTTTTTTTTATTTAATTATTTTTTTATTCTTTTTGAAAGCTGTAGAAGCTTGAAATTGGCCTATTGCTAACCATGTATTTGTTATTTTTATGTTAAGCTGTAAGTTTCTCTTAAAAATACCATAAAATAATAAAGAAAATTATTTTTCATATGATCTGTCATTACTTTTCAGATGAAAAAAAATAATACTTGCTCTAGACCAGACCTTTCATTTATTATTATGTTTTCGTAGAAATATGTCTAAAGAAAAAGAAAATAGGTCATCTCATTATTTTGTGTACAAGAAAGGGACAATAACAAATAGTTTATCTTATATTTAAAAAGATTTTCGAGAGTTTCATATATTTTAATTTATATTAAGACTGTTTTTTGTGTTTATCTTTAATATAATAAACTTACCTTTAAAAGTTAAACCTTTTTACGCTGTCCACTTTTAGTTTATGAGTTATTTTCATAATATTATTTTTATAAATTTATTAAAAAAATTGAAAAATTAATAAAAAGCATCTATAGTTTGATTTCATATCTGATTAAAAAAAACCTTATTTTTTTAAACTAAATCAGAGACTTTCTATATTTTTTAAAAAATACATTTTGTTAATCAATCTAGGAAAAATCGAAATTTATACCCTTAGATTAAAATCATAATGTTGAACATTTTGCTTAGAAAACCTCTCAGTCTGTGAAGCTTTCAGAAATAAATGACTTTTTTTGATAAATTCATTATTTAATTCATATGCAAACTATTTTGACGTTATTCACAATATTTTTGTAGACTATATGTATCAGTGGCATACGGTGGACATGATGTTGGGTGTGCTGAATGTGGGAAAACAATACAGTTTTTTTTAATGAATTTTATTATTATTTATACAATAATTCAATTCTTCGTTTTTGCGACATCAATTTTTCAAGTAATATCAATGGAGAAAAAAATATAAAACTAAAACAGAAGGGCACATTTTACGACAGTTCCATTGAAAAATTTATGTCGCTAAAAACGAAGAATAGAATTAATGTATAAATAATATTAAAATTAAATAAAAAAAACTGTATTTTTTTCCACGTTCAGCACACCCAAAATTTACACCACTGTATTTTTTACGTAAAAAAGTAACATAAATCTAAAGTAGCTAAAATCATTAAATATAAGAAAGAGTCTGATGTTTAAGAATTTTACTTAGTTTTTGTTTAATAATAAAAATTTTAGCTTGAATCAAAACCATGCATTTTAGAAATATATTAATAATAAATACAAAACCAAAAAAAATATTTATCATTTAAATAAAATCGTACAATGTAAACAATTTGTTTTTATTATAATCTATTGTGTAATTTTGATAATTGATACTAACATTTATTAAATAATAGGGGTCATATGTCAAAAGCGGGTGCGAAAACCTGCAGTATCGGCGCCAAATATATATTTATTAAGCCAAATCCGGATTATGATAATATGGCATATTTACATCCGCACCATTTAACCATTTAACGGCCCGACGTCGCATACAAATACGGCGACACAAATACACAAATCGCCGCCGGGATACATTTTTCAATTTTAATTGGCACCGCGTTGGGTTAACTGATTTGCGCCCGTGTGTCCCGGCTCTGGACCCCGGCTTTAATTAAAATCGGATAATGGTGACAGGGTCCGGACAACGAAATGAAATTCAATTTGAAAAGTTCAATCCTTTTTTTATTCCCGGACCATTCCATTCAGTCGGGCCGTGTTCCGTGCCCCTCCCCGCCATTTCTTTTTTCTCTATGTTTTCCATTTGTTCCCGTCGGTAGACAATTAATTGTTCGGTCAGCCTCTTGCCGAGGGTTAATCGAATTATTTCTGTTTTCTCGGCGAAAATGGCGATTAACAGGTCGAGCGGTACCTATATTTCTTTTCTGTTTTCTTAATCGGCCCATTCAAGTGCCGAACGCCTTTTGTCGATTGTTTGGAGGGCCCTTTGAAAAATTTGCGAGGGACGTGTTGTAATTGTTTTTAATTTGGCGACCAATCAAATCGAGTGTACTCTTGAAA
>JAGXCT010031618.1:0-23739 GCA_022495035.1 Philopotamus ludificatus
AATTAAAGTTTGATCTTGTTTTATTTTTATGACTATAACATGAAAGAATTGGTTAAATGCAGAGGTAGGAAAACAACCTGATAAAATCGAACTTTTTTAAATCGGATTCGAAGTTGTGAAGTCGGAGTCGTGGAGTCGTAGTCGTGGAGTCGGAGTCGGAGTCGTATTTTTTTAACGACTCCACAGCCCTGCCTTGTACAGAAGCTCAATAGAAGAATTGCTTCGTTTTTCATAACTAAGAATTCTTCAGGATTCTTTGGTAGCACTACATCTTATTGACTTCTAGTTTATTTATACTAGTTAATAGTTTCTGATGTTTCACATCCATTTATCAATGCTGATAGCGTTATCAAAAATAAATCTAAGAGGTATTGTGGCTCTGAAACATTATTTCAAATATCTCAATTCATGAAATAATATATACAAAAGGTAAACGAATAAGGATTGTTACGATTCTAGTGTTAAATAATCAAATTTCATGTTATTCCGAGACATCCAAAATATTTCTCTTATTATTCCGCCGAGCTTTAATCATCTGCTGAACCGCTTCATTCTACATTCATGAACAAGGAAGAGCGGGAAAGAGCCGGAATGTTACTCGGGCAATAAATTAAATTCTAAATACGCGGTATCTGCATCGCGCATAATAAATTCATAAACATTTCAGCAATGCCAAAATTGCCGAGGGCAGAAAAAGAAAAACCACCACGGCCTCCGTCTCCTTCGCTCGTGCAGATTTCAGAGTACAAATCTGCGGTAATCTTTTTATCTGCCCTCCTCCAGAGAGCGGTCTTAGACTCGCACCGTTTACTATGTGGCCCGCTAATTTGCCGACGGCCACATTCCGGCGACCGTTGTCCCCCGGAGGAGTGGCTGATCCCTAATGTCCCACAGGAATGACGTCTATAAGAGTGTAACGGCCGTTAGCGCTTTACGTCCGTTTAACGGGCCCGCTACACGACAGACGTTATTAATGGTGCGGACCGAAAGTTTTGGCACACACGAGACGGATGTGTGTCACGAAATTAAATTAATACGATTGGAATCCGTCGTGTACATATTTGATTCTTAATTCTTTTTTATTATCTACGTGATGCATAAACGGGCGGATTATAATTGAATATCAAAAATTTATTTGCGAAATATTTCTATGCCGAAAATGTGTGGAATGCGATGTGCGGAATTCAAATGTTTTTCATATTTGAAGACATCGGCACGGAGACGACCCAATATGTATGCAAATTTATCTACGTATTGCGTATTGACATACATTCGGACTAATTCACTAAATAAATATTTTTTTAGACAAGAATGCAGAATCGTATGTGAAAAAATCAAGCAAATATCCCCGTGGCTGACAGCTCTAACGATTCAATAAAGACAATCTACGTTCTTGGCGGTGAAGTGACTGACTATTGGATTAAAAAAATATTTATTTTCTTATTAAATCGGTACAATATATTCTCCTCCGGTAGACACAACCTTTTTAGGCAGAGTTAAGTCTTTAAGGTACTGCTTAGCTTCAATAGTGTGATATATAGAAAACCCCATAATAAGGACTATTATGGTGGGTAAAGAATAGTTTTCTATCCAATCTCTCTAATTTTATTTGAAGTCTTCTTTGATGTATTGTGTTGTCGCATTGCAATAAATTCTACTTAAATTAAAAAAATCAGGTTAAACATAAAACATATCCGGTAAAAACAATGACTGGAACACAACGAATATAATTGCAATAATTTTGGATATATAATGTAAGGTTATATCTGACTGTCTTTAACCGTTTAGACGCCTCGGCGTGCAGGCACGCGAAGCCGGCTAACCAACAGCGCCACGACAAACGCTACTACGAATTTATTTATAATAAAGATTTCTGCAAAACAAAATAGATATATTTTGAAGGCAATTTAATTGTTAGAATGTCGATATGTTTAGCCGTTTCATTTTATTTGAAGTTTTATACGGCGTACGATAAAAATCCATATAATTGGCTTGGCGATTAAAGGGTTAATAAGTATTTTTTCTAATTCAAGATATATTTAAAAGATGATGAAAAACGATGATATAAAAAAATCTAATATTATTCGTCATTATTAAGTTTTTATTTGCTAATTATGATTGAATATTGTTTTTATAGGACACAACACTATCTTACGATTATTTTCTACAATTTAAATAAATTACCTAACATATATTTTATTTATTATGTATTATGGTAAAAAGAATCTTAAGAATTACTTTTTCTTTTAGAGTTTTAGTATTTTTATTTACTTAATAATATGTTAAATATTGTAACAAATGAATTAATTCTTGCATTATTAATTATGATTCTTAATCTTTTTTATGGAAAATCAAAAACATTAGAATACAGTAGATAAAAATGAGAATAAATAAACTTAAACATATTTAGACATACAAGATAATTTATTTATTAATTAACATACTGTAATAGATTATCTACTATAATATATTTAATAAATATGTATGTTTATTCTTGGCATAGGTTTGGTATATGGTTAAATTATTAAATATTGCATCAATGCTGATTGTTATTATGTTTAATTTGAATGCATTACATTTCCATATTTCTAAAATTTGTATTAACACTCGTATATTATTTACTTAACTTTATATTAACCCCTTGTGTGATTTGCCTGAATACAACTCGGGTAAGTATTTTGCTGACACAGTGATTTGCCCGAACTGGATTCGGCATATCGTACACGGAACTTT
Source organism: Philopotamus ludificatus (assembly GCA_022495035.1). Classification (NCBI taxonomy): domain Eukaryota; kingdom Metazoa; phylum Arthropoda; class Insecta; order Trichoptera; family Philopotamidae; genus Philopotamus; species Philopotamus ludificatus. The sequence continues at coordinate 2,734 of JAGXCT010031618.1, forward strand.
TTATAGTGATTTGCCCAAATCCAGCTCGGGTCATTCCCCCACCAGTCCTAGAGAACGCATCGCGCGCGTTAAGTGACACGTGTCGTAATTTGATCTTTCGAGCACAATTACCCACTTTTTTTCAAGAGGTTGAACACAGAAGTGGTTAATTAAATCAATCAAATTTGAATAAGATTTTTAAATATATTTTTTTTTATTACAGAATCTGAAACTTATCGCCTTTGTAAAAAGACAAGCTTAAGCCTATTTAATTATTGTTAAACTATTGAGAATATGCATAATTGTAAGTAATAAAAATAATGAATATGCTTTTGGAAATAGTTAATAAGTTTATAAATAATTTTGAATAAAATGAAAGCTTTTACTATGAGAACATATTCTTATGTTATATGAGTTACCTTTAAAATGAATAATTTATTTTAATTATATGAATGCTTTATAAGAGATGCTGGCCAATAATTGTAATGATATGGTAGAGAAGTGTCTTTCATTTCTATATTTTTATAAAGTTCGACCTGGCGGCTATCCCCCTCCCCTGGTAGAGATTGTGAGGTGATACATGGATATTCTGAATCTCTGTGTTATTTGTAGCATAATTATAAAGGGTGGCCAAGAGAGTAACGGTTAATATTGGCTAGTTTGAGATTCTTTTATGGAGTTTTGCCGTAGAAAAAACATGACACAAGTTAAATAACGATGTAAATTAGAGCACAGACAAAAGAGTTTAGAGTAGGTAGATGTTTGGATCCACTTATCTGGTCGCTGGTTTGTCCGCGGCTATGATATGGTGCCGCCGGACGGAGGAGGGTAGGCGAGCGGGGGGATAAGTGTATATCAACAGCGCCCGTGAGCTCGTTGCACAACATACTTTTCATTCGCAATAGCGTATAGAGTTACAAAAAGAACAATGGTTTTGGCTAGTTTGAGGTTCTTGCATGGAGTTTTGCCGTAGAAAAAAGGTTGATGACACCTTGCTATTCGGTGGCGAACCGTCGCCCTGTCTTCGATTGTTTTGAAGGCGATTGAGATATAAAATAATTAACATGATACAATAGTCAACATAATTCTGCCTTGAGTTGACTAAAAATCCAAGTAATCTTTGATAAATGCTTAACAAAATAGTGCGCCCCTGAAAAAATATGTACATCTATATGTACAGATATCCTATGTGCATAAAAAAATCTGGTATTTAACGGATTTCTCACCACAGAACTAATATGCCCTAAGAAGGAAAACCCTAATCTGAACAATAATTGGTCTAGTTTTGATACTTTCGCTACTCTTCCTTCTCTGAAGAGGTCTTTCCCACGATGAAAGGACTTGGTACTTGATATACATGTATATTTATATATGTGTATGTGTGCGGTCGCTCGCTACATGTCACTTGTGACTCGTTATAAGCAGATAAAGCCTTAGAGAGGAGAAAAACAAATACTGAGACAAACCCTTTATTACTTGCCTGGATACAGTCGAGAGGGTAAAATCTGATATCAACAGGGTAGAAGACGTAAGTCCAAGCCAGCAATGTCCAAGAGAGGGAAACTCTTTACAAAAAACCGTATACCAAGACGGCTTGGGTCCCGGTATGGTCACGAAAGAGGAGCCCTCACATATGAGACTCTTTTGGTCTCTACTGCCATTCGAAAGTTTGGTACGGCCCATGCCCTCAGCGTGTGATAGTTTTGTAGCAAATGATGATGATATGAATGCTTTAATATTTAATTTTTAAATCAATATTCTTAGAGAGAAATCTGTTTTTATTTCATTTGATTTGTTTTATGTAGTGAGAGCATCGTCTAATTAATTCTTATACGTGTTATATCGGCTTGCCGTTAAATAAAGACGTATGGAACAGATAATTTTGGGGTCGGCAATAAAATCTAGATTAATTCCCGATGCTTTATTGCCGCACCGTGCTCGTCTGACATGACGAATGTCAAGGGCACGCATATCCGCCCTTTATTTGTCATAAACTCGATTATATTAAAAAAAAGAAAAGAAATTTTCGGTACGATTCTCTTATTTGCCATTTCGCTAACATAATTCTGGGCAATCTCTCATATCAACATTTCTTTTGTCGCGCACCACGAGGCCTCCTGCCTTTTCAATTACGCGGTTTGCTTTTAACGTTCGGCACGAGTGTGTGTAAGACGACGTTGTCGAGGGGCCCGTGCACGTGACAGACGGAATATACATTTTTTTTATATTTTATTGTTTTATCCCGGAGAAAGCCATTGTGGATCAATCATCGGGCACTGGAAAGTCACGTGACGCGGGAAAGTCCTTTGAAACGTCATCGCCATGGCGCCGGATAATTTCGCATTATGGGTCAAAGCGGAGTGGGGGCTTTGTCGCCTGTTTTAATTGTGTTGGAAATGGCATCGAATCGATATGAAGCTGATACTAGAACAATGTGCGGAAATTATATATAATTTTTTGATTAATTATTTGATTAGAATTTACATTAATCAAGCCTAAGTAGTGGAATCATGTTAAATTGATGTACATGTCTCATTAAAAAAATAATGCAGTACAGGTAAATTCCATTAATCGCGATGGATACCTCCTGGACAAGATCGCGATGTACCAAACGTAGAACAAACGTTGCAAAAAAGTTTAGATTTAATTTTTTGGCCCCTCTACCTTTATTGTGCAAAATTTTCTGATAAACTATAAAATAATCCGATACAACCACGCCTTACAGACCTCACTCCCTTGCGATCTTCGTGGCTTTGTTCTCACAACTTCGATTTCTAGCAGATCTTCATTAGTTAAGGTTTCGCTGTGTGATTTTAATTGAGAAAGTATTCCAGAATTTCTTGTTATAATTTTTCTAAACACCCTACAAATTCGATTAGATAAGATTTCTATACTTTCACTAAACCCAAAGGCATCTCTATCAGCTCCAGCAGTTTCTTGAATATATGGAGCATTGTTTTTCTTAAATAGCAAGCCTTGAATGTGGCTATTGGATCTTAATTTATAAGGTGTAAGATGGATGTGGTATTCGGAGGTAAGAACACTACATCAACGGGAAATTCAATGCAGAGTGTCTTAAGTTTCAGAGGAGGACCCAGCGTTAACACCAAGAGAGCTCATTTGTGCCGCAGAACACATTTTACGCGGGAAACGGTTTCCGCCAAAAGTCGGTGACATCATCGTCACGTGACTCACAGGACCGGGTATAAATATGTCCCGCTTTGGAGCCATTCACACACGCCGTCATGACGGTCACATCTCAGTTATTTCTCTCGTACCGGAGATACGACTCTGGGATCTTTTTCATCATCTCGTACCGGAGATATGTCTCTGGGATCCTTATCATCATCTCGTACTGGAGATTCGTTTCTGGGATCTTTTCATCACACCTATCATCGAACTGACGACACCTGCAATTCTTAAATAAACATCATCAGCAAAACAAAGCGTGTTTTCACTTTGATCTCGATCTTCAAAGAGCGATCGTCGAATCGCTCGATCGAACGTTTTGGCGCCAGCGTTCGTGTACCTTTTTGATACGCGAGCTCGGGTGCCTAAACATTGGAGGCAGCGACGGGCTACCATTTTTGGTACTACTGTTGCTCCCCCCTAACAATGCATTTCCATTGAAAAGAAGAGTTAAACGATCCTATACTCTTTTAAATCCAGAGGCAGTCTAGATTTAAAAGAGAATAGGATTTAAGTATTTTCTTAACCGATCAAACCAACTTTTGCTACCTTTTGATTTATGAAATTCTTTACAAATTTAAATAAGATCGCGTTATAATGAATCCTCACTCACGGGGTCGCGATGAAAGGGAGAAGAGGGGGTTACCTGTAGTTTCCTCCTGGCATAGCTGTAGCTATTATTATAAATAATTATATTTTAACTATATATTATTTGAAAAATATAAAATAATATTTTCATGCTTCGCATTTTTTCATATTTTAAAAAATAAAACAAAGTTTTGGTATTTTTCTTTTAAATTAGAGTTATTAATCATAAGAAATACTTTTTAAAGGACATTACGTAAACTGGATTAGTATTTATTTTTGGGTTTTTTACTTTTTAAATAAAAACTTAAAATAAAATATTTAATGAAAAAGTAAATAGCTGGAAATGATAAATTCTATTTATGGAAAAATAGTGTCTTAATGTATATTTAATATATAAAAGACCAAAAATATTAATTCACATAATTTAAGCAAAAATAGTTAATTTTTTTAAATAAAGTTTGTGTTTTGAAAGCTCTCAGCATATTTAAATAAAAAATATATTGATATTATTGATTTGACTCATAACCTAGCCGTGACGATGAAACCTAATAGTGACCCCAAGTTTTAGATTTCGCTTCAATAACTCAAAGTGGTTCCCTAGAAAGAAGGAAGAGGAGAAAAAATATCGAGACTAGACCGTTTATCGATTTATTTTAAATTATGATTAGGTATGAGTTAACAAATTTAGTAAATGATTAAATTAAATATGTTAAAATAATAATAACTATGTCATCGTATTAAAATATACATATTTAAAGAGAGTATCTTATTATTTCAAATTCTATATTTATATTTTAATTTTCCTTAACGCAATTATTTTTATCAAATGTATTAAATGTTTATTGTCAGACATAAGTATAAAGTCAGACGGGGTGAAGTTATTACTGAAATTTGTGTTTAATATATAAAAATATAAATAATCTTTCGCACTAATAAAACTACCTCAAAATAATGTGAACTATTTGACAAAAAAAAATCGGCTAACGATTTATTTCAAATTATTTTTAACGAAGGACAATGAAAGCTGATTGACAGTTCGACAAAATGTGTTAATAAATAAAAAAAATGTTAATAAATTTTATAGCCAAAGTTGACATATTTTTCGTCACCACCGTACATTTTCGATTTTCACATAAAAATTCAAATTTTCTATTTTCACTCACCGATCTATTGATATGGCCACCAGGTTGAATATGCTGGATGTCGAGCATATGACGTCCATGGCTATGTAGAAGTCGCAAACGAACGGTGGCAGGCCCCATGTCCCATTGAACTGCAAAAAAATAGCAAAAAAACCGGTCAAAAACAAAAATCGATTTCGAAATAAAAAAAATCCGGCGAAAACCGGATCGACAGTTGCTACACATAAATGCGAGATTGGCGGTGTAAAAAAAAGTGTCGTAAAAAAACCGGGCGTTAAAACCGGTAGATTGCCGGGTCTCAGCCCTCACCTGTCCTCGCGGTGTTATCTCGGCCTCCGGCAAATTTATGGCGGCGAACGTGTTAACTTTAATGCATGTACGTATAATCGCAACCTTTCGACCCGGACAAAAGGTCTTGGGTGGAAACTTAACGACCGGTTTTTACGACGTGTATAATGTTTTGTAATTATTTGTCGCCGGCCCGTGTGCCGGCCTGCTTTCCAAATATGTCGAAATCTGCATTTTAATCATGTAATATCATCCCTGGAACGGGTAATATGAATTTGTTAGAAGACTAAAACTATCATGTTTAGAAAATACTAAAATTATATTTAAACTCTAAATACTACTCTTCTTAAAAATGCTGATGATAATGTTTAAACCTATATGTATGTAAAATATTAATTTGTGGCAATAAGTTAAGTAGCCTAACCCATGTCGAACCCCAAGCCATGGTTTTCTTTAGCGCGTTAACTTTCTGTAAAAACAAAAAAGGACAACTGGTTAACGACAAATTGAAAATTTTCGCAAGATAATTAAGACACTTAGATAAATTACTCAAACTAAATCTAGAGGCTTCGCAACGAAAGTCGCATTAAACTCGTAAACAGATAATAACGACCAAAATCCTCTGACCGACGAGGAAAATAAAACAAAACAATCCTGTGACTCGTTGCGAAGTTGTCGGAGTAGTGCAAAATTGAAGAATTGAAGATCCCATGGCCTGGATAATTAATAAGCCAAGCTGGTGCAATGCGGCGAGAGTGCACTGGATTATTGCATCCAATGGAGGAAACGATTCCGAAAGAGTGGATGGTCGGAATCCACTGCGCAAAGTCGAGTGTTGTCGCGTGTCGGTATTTGACGTGGCGTTATGAGGAGGCTATGGAGTTATGAGGAGGCAGGCCGCTATTCAGGCCAGTTTGGAGACGTGTGTGCTACAGAAGGTGCCCGTAGAACCCAATCAGACCGTATATTAAATACGAATTTGCCCTAGCCTCGTCTGGTTATTATTGTTACAATCCGCGGTTGACAGCTCGGTTCCTGGGCTCATGGCTAGCGACTTGACCCGTACTTAAAGAGCTTGGATAACCTGGTGGAAGACCGTTACAGTCCTGGCATCAGGGTTGGGATGAACGTGTCTCTGCTGGAGATCGCGATTTGTCCTCCAGCTGGCAAATACGATGTTCTTTCTCGTTTGCATCCGGTACGATGTGCCAAGTGCGAGTGAAACCTATTAGTGACACGTGCCGCGAGAGATCACTGGTCGGTAGTCGGCGGCGTGTCCTCAATCTGCGGCGAGACATCGTCTATTTTTTATTATAAATAGACCTCCTTCGGATGACACGGTTGTTTTCGATCCGCTGATGGATCGGTTAACATAGCACTCGAAGATGTAATAATAAATTCCATTCCTGGCACTTCATTACTGGCACCATTCCTCATAAATCAGAGTAGCTTCTTGTCCATGCGGACGACTTGTCAAGAAATTGTAGGATCCAAATCTCGGACGGCTCCCAAGGATACATGCTAGCAAATAATGAGAGCGGCAATTGACATGGGACTAGGGATCAATGTGATCAAGACAAAATACTTGCCCATATGCCGAGGAAGAATCCTTAAACCCCTTAAAAGTCTAAGAGTACAGGCTCGAGGGCGTGTAAAAATTCGCATATCTCGGTTCAATTATTTATTTATAAAGACAATGCGTAATTGGCATTCCAGAATATATATTGCAATAAAGAGAAGAAAAGAATTATGAAATCTTATATAAAATATCAACAAAACGGCTATATTTGACATTGAATGAGAATTTCTCAAGACGAAGCCTAACATTCTTGACAATCTCATACACACGTCCGATACATGTAAACTAAATTTTAACTTAAATCAAACAAAATACCCAAATCTTAAAGAGACGATTACTTAGGAAGAGTCTCAAGAATGTAATTAAAGACGATGGGCTCTTTTGATCTAGATCTTGAAATGTCATTGTTTGACACTTTCCAATACTTAATGGAAGACGATTTAGTATTGACCAATCGCGCAATTAATCAATATCCAGCTGCATAGAAATGGCATTTTCCACTGAAGTAATAGATCGAAATATTTTTAAATCATATTGTGAAAATTTAAAATGAAGGACCCGATGAATATCATTTATAAATAAAATAAATAATAAGGGTCCTAAATTTGATCCTGCTGAATACCGGAGAGTATATTGTAAGCATACGACGTTTGGGAGTCGTATGTCACATATTGTTTCCTCTCTGTACGGTACCCGAGAAGAAACGTACGATATTATCCGATAACCCAAAACTATCTAGTTTCAAAATTGAGTCTAGCATGATCGACTTTATCAAACGCTTTTTCAAAGTCGTTATAGACAACATCGACTTAGACTCCCTTATCCAATGACTTAGACACAACGTTTGAAAAACCAAGAAGACCCGTGGCTGTTGAGCGCTTAGGCCGAAATCCATGTTGCTCATCGATAATTCTATACTCTTTATGGTTAAATATGTATTTATGCAGAATCATCTCAAACAACTGTGCAGGTCCGGAGAGAACAGCTACTGGTCTGTAATCGGCAACATTCGAAAAATAGTAAAAACACTTTGGAAGCACGAAGAAAAATCATGCTGGCAAACCGGTACTAGTTGGACTTCAACTGCATCTACGGTCGAAATTCTTCTCAAGGAAGACCAAAGTCAAGTACTGTATGACCCTTATCAGACCCGTAATACCATACAGGTCTAAATGTTTAGCTCTGAAAATTTAAGATAAGCGACAACTGAGTCCTAGAGAGGAGGATTCTAAAACGAATATTTTGAGCCGTTTTCGATGACGAGCAATAGGCTTGTCCGAAGTAACAAGAAGCTGTATCCACTATGCAGAGCTATACCGGTCACAGTTATCATTAGAGATACCATATTCCTGTGGGTCGGTTACGTGTCAACAATGCGTGACAGCCAGCCGATAAAGCTCATAGTTAACAAGCCTTTCTGTCCCCGGAGGTAAAGAAGACCAAAACTTAGATAGTTGGACTGTGTTCACCGGGACGCTGCATCATTGAAATTGACCGAAAGATGTAGCGACGTGTCTGCAGATCGGATTGAGAATGCTATTGGATGAGACCAGGGCTCTACAATAGGTAGACGGTTATAAAAAAATAAGTTGTTATATTGTTGTCATTAAATAAATTAATAAATAAAAATAGTGATTGGTACGATCCCGGTTTTCGTTTCGGAAAAAATAACTATTTTTTAGGTTTACGGTTCAGCTGCAATTATCTTTTGTAATAAGCATACTACATAAATTGATACGATAATATTATTATCAATAATAATAATTATTGATTGCCAGAGCCAGAATAAATCGATATTTTTTTACGGTTCAGACTAGGATTTTGTTCCGACAAAAGTAACCGTTTTTTTCGGATTTTGGTATTCGAAAGCCCCAAGGAAGCCATGAATATTAAAATTATAAAAAAGGGGAAAATCTAATCAACTTGTTCGATTTTTCCTATCAAACTTTCTCCTTATTTAACTTCAGAAAGAAAAATACTATTTAAAAAACACCATAATAAATAAAACATATATTGTTTTTTAACTCATATGATCAAACGATTTTAACTGAATAAAGAAAATCTAGACTATCAGATTTTGTCTTATTTTATTGTAATTATTTTAACCTCGTTAAAACGTTTAGTTAATATAATATATTGTTCTTTATAAATAAACGTTTCATTGTGTTTTTAATTAATTAAATTAATCAGATATATAAAACCTCATAAGCTGACCTAAATTTAAAAAAATATTTTATATGAAAAACGTGAAATATTTTAAATGAAAATGAGCCAAATAGTAAAAGTATATTATTAGTGATGTTTGATTTAATATATTGCAGTTATATTTTATTTTGTCTATTACGTTTCCTTATCTCTCCCCATATTTTGACCGTTAACGATCCGTATAATTTAAATTCCCGGCTTGACTGGTTCAGAATTATTATCGAATAAATTCTATGGGTTCACTAATTTCAAGCAGCATTTGCCCCAAATTGATATGACGAAGATATCGTCGTCGGAGTTTTGATTAAAAATTTCCTTACAAATCGAACTGCGAAACTCACTTTTCCGACGTTTCCTCTAAATTGAGAATTCCGATAAATTCTCATATGCGCCACAAAAATTACATTTCGGCGGCGACGGAACGATATATCGTTACGGCGCGATATTCGCAATAAATTTCCCACAGACGCGAAATTTAAACATGAATTAATGTATGAGTTGCAACGGGAATTGCACGGTGGCCCAGTTTCCAACTGTTCGCGCGCAGATTTTTGGTCGCAGTCGTCTCTAGTTTTATTTCGCAGTGTTAAATTATCTCACTTTTGTCTTGGGCAATTAATTATTTGAACCGAGGGGCGTTCCCCGTCACATAATTGTGCAATAAATTAATTTTAATAGCTGTTTAAATTAAGCGCTTGCATTGTAGACGGCGGCGGTGAATGGGGTTTTGGGGCGAGAAAACTGATGCAGTTTTCGCGTGAAATCGCTGCAAAAGCGACGCTTTTTTGGTATAATTGTAATTAGGACGTTTTGGCATTGGTGGCACCGGCGCCATCGTTCCATAATGGAAAAATTATACAGAATGTTACGGAAAATTTGTGAAAGTTATATGATGAAAATAATCTTCATGAGCCTTGAATCAAAGATTATGAGGCTAGGCCTCTTTTATTATACATCAACGATAGCATTAAATTAATAATAAATTCATTATAAATATTTTTTTATTATCAATTATATAGATTTTGGGAATAGAAAAAAAATGATTAGATCGATAAATCGATAATCGACTAAAAATGGATTTTAAGAGTCGAGGATTGTGGTATTTTTGTGAGTAGTCATCAGGATAAAAGGTATGTTATAGTAGTTTTATGAAAAAAGTAATGATATTTGGTTTTTTCGTGTATCAGTATTCGATTGGGCAAATAACACAACAAAGGAAAATTAAATCAGCCCTTAAATAGTTTAGCTTCCGAAATAGAATATAATTCATTTTATAGTCGAAAATATGACAGATTAACTTTCTTTCCTAACTCCGTTTCAAAACTTTAAATATTTATATAATCCTGACAACTTAATAGTTATTCATGACTGTTTATAATTCCTCATAATTTACAGCAAGTATCACAGGCACGTTTCACTCGCACATCGTACTGGATGCGAGCGAGAAAAAACTATTTATAATATTTATTCTTTATACTTTTTTAGACAAATACCAAAGGTTTGTGACTTGTAGGATTTATATTAAAAGAGTTATTCGAAAAAAAAAAATGCCTTAGGATTCCCATTTATACGACTAGGTTAAAAAACTATTCGTTTTACTTTTCTTCTCTAAAACAGTGGCCTAACCTTTTGAGTGAGCCGCACCCCTCTGAACCTGAAAAAAGGTATCCCGCACCCCCATTGAAAAATGTGATTTTTTAATTTAAAAAATACATTTTTTTGCAAAATATATTGTGTATTTAAAAAAATATGTACATTTTAAAATATTGTACATTTCAGCAAAGAAATAATTGACTGAAGCTATAGAAAAAATTCAAGTAGTTTTCAGTTAGTTTAGTTTTAAAAATAATTAATTTGTTAAAAATGTCCCGCACCCTCGGTTAAGAAACACTGCTCCAAAATATAAGTGAATAAATAAGTATAAACCATTTTCTCGCATTTTATACAATTCTTCTTTGATTATTTTTTTAAATAAAGTTTTATTATTAAAAACTTATTATTTTTTTAAAATTTGTATGTATTTTTATAACTTCTCTAATGTAAGAAAATATATTACTTTATTTCACTAATTGGCAACGAACCGCTCTAATATTTTTTCTATGAATTTTATAAGAAATTAAATGTACCGCAATTAATTTTAATTAAAAAACAATAAGAAATTGCAAAAAATATTTAAAAAATTCGGGAAAATCGCTCTAATTTCCTCGCTTAAAAAATTCTAATGTATTCTAATTCTAGTAATATAATATTTTTTTAATTAGTTACAAATGAACGTTCTTTAATGCAAAAAATACATCACCAGCTATTTTGGTTGATAAAAATAAATGAGTCGTTAGATAAAATGAGTTGTGCGATTGTACAATTTTTACGTCAATTTATTAGAAAACTAATTATTTTATACTTTATCATAGAATGCCATATTTAGTATTTATTTAAAAATATTCATAGCCCATTGTTATATAAAAATAATTTATAAGCATAATAAATTTAAATCAAACTGTGTTATATTAAATTAAAAAAAACCAGATCATTAATAATATATTTTATTTTAAAAATTGAGTTAATAAAAATTTGAAACAACGTTTTAATTCGGTCACGTAAGCGCCATGGAGACCCGACGACGCCGACAGACGTCGTTTGCTTTAATTGCCGATTTCAGCATGTAACCTGGACGTGGCCAATTAGTCCCACGTATGAATCGCATCACATGGAAAACAAGAAAATATATAAGAAGCATTCGAAGCGGCCAATATTACCATTTCGATCACGATCCTTTTGTTTCTTGTCGAGCTGAACAATATCCCGGCCGCGCTCCGAATAAAAACCGACTAATTAAGGTAAAGTGGGTTATTTTATTATAATCCAATTCCAACTTCTGCCCGGCATATAAAAAGCGTTTAATTAATTTCTTTCTGAGTAATAAATGCAATTTCTTCTTAATTTACGCAATTAAGGTCGTTACCGACTTCAAAGTTTCAACGAAACGTATGTACGTGCCGTGCGCACGGTATTGAAAATTCGCTTCTACTGCGAGAGGGCCACTTAAAAAGTTTGCTTCCATCGTCGAGCCACGAAATAAAAGTGCAAAATTGACCCACAAGATTTAATCGTCGGTTAATTCGAATTGTCACGGCTGGGCGTCGATGCAGTGCGCCGTTTTTCTTTTTAAAAATAGAAAACAAATGCATGCAACTTCCATTTTCCACCGGAAAAAATATGATTTATGCAAAATAAATTATAACCCGGCTCCGCATCAGATAGCCAACCCTTTGAATGGCGTTTGTTAACGACATGATTTCGTTCCAGATTGCGTTCAGCCGCATTGTTACATAAATAATACAGGATGATCAATAAAATATAACGAAACGTATAATTAAAATATGCATTGTTTGTCGCATGCGCCATATATTAATTCTCCGGAGAATGAAAATGTTGCAAAACTTGCCATAACTTTCATAATAAATATGATATGGCTGGTTGGTCGTAATCCCCATGAATGCAATTCAATTGCATATTTAACTGTGAAACTTTAATTGTGCAGAATTGTCGGTTAACTTTGTTTTAAACTTGTTTTAGTTATTTATTATACGTGTATAGTTGTAATATATGAATATCTCATACAATACCCACGATGAACACCCTGTATATTGAGTTATTATGAGTGAATATGTTAATAGATGTGTTACGTTCCGAACGATTTAATTAATTGAATATGTCGCAACGCATTAACCCGTAAACGACGCAGCAAAGCTGAATACATCCAATTAGCGTTCTGATTTATAGACATTTAAAATTATATTAATATTATTAAAAATAATGTTTTTATTAATTTTAATAAAATGTAAATATGATTTTAGGATGCAATACTTTTGATTATATTATTTTTCCTTTAGATTCCTTGTCCGTTTTTAGATTTAGACGATCTACGATTATTGGCGAGCCGGAATAATTCTATAGCTTCCGATCTGATCCAGTTGCGAATGTTCCAGAGACACGGATACCCTATTTCTTGCCATCTACTGTCCTTGATGGTCTACAAAAGGCGATACACAAAGGCGTGTACTTTGGTTCACGAATTATGTGTCCATGGTACTCAATTAATAATATTTAATAATTCTGAAAGTTTATTTGATTTTTCTAGGTAAACATTATGAAATAGACATATTTTTATCTTTCTATTTTTATTGTTTGAATAAATCTATTTTTTTTTAAATATATCTCAAAGTAATAAATTTAATATGTTAAATTGAGCTTAAAAAAAAAAATTAAATAAAAAAAAACTGTTTAATTTGAGTTTACCAGTAACTATTGTTTAATTATATATTAAAAAAGTATTGTAATATCATTTAATTTTTGCATACAATAGAATATTTAAATTACATTTAAATATACTTGAGCAATGTGAGATTCGTTTTTAGTTTTCAGGTAAAATTCATGATCAGGGGATGGAGTACATATTTTTTTTATTATAAACTACTGTTTTTGTTCATTACTTTATGAGGTGTGTATTGTGATTTAGTGTTAGATATTGTAAAAATTAAATAAGACATTTAAATATAGAAAAGAACCTACATGATAAAATAAATATTGAGACCTTATACAAGGAAAATAAAAATTCCCCTAAAATAATAGCATTAGTAAGGTTCAGTTGAAAAGCAGTGATTCGATTTATAAAGAATTTCCAACAAAAAAAATGGATCTGTAGATCGCAAATAAGAAACAGGACCCAAACGGAAGATAACCGCTCCGGAAGATCGTCTTATAAGATCGTTTTTGCAACCAACTGGTTTAAACTCCAATGAAACCCATCTCTCGCTTAACACGATTTCAGTTTTGTTGAAAAAAAAATATTTTTCGATTAAATTTGTAGACGTTAGACTTTGTAGGGATTTTATAGAAATTATTAATATCGCACGTTCAATAGCAGGTGAGGGATTGGAGGATTTAGTTATTAACGAAATTGATGAATTGTTTGAAGAACAGAAGTTAAATGAAGAATAATTAATTGATATGACCACAAGAGTTCCTCCTGAAATCAGAAGCGATACCGAAAGCGATACTTAAAGTTCTGGTCCAATTTCAACGATTACTGCTATAACAATAAAAGGTGGGTCGCAAATAGCAAGAAATATAGAAATGCATTTCCTTAATAATGATCCAGTTATAGATCGAGCTTTGAAATTTCAACGAGAAATTAAACAATGCGTTGCAAGATATGAGAAGATTTACAAGAATATCAAAAAAGATGAACAATCACGGATTACCAATTTTTTTGAACTACGACGGAACATAACAGAAAATATAATCGAAAGTAGTTGTGATGATGACATTCAGCCAATAAAAAGAAGGAAAATCCTCATATTAATATCTTCTAGTGATAGTTACATAGAATAATATCTTTTATCTATGTTAATAATGTTTTAATAAATTTTCAGTTCTATCTACCTATTTCTTTAATATTATTAAAATAAACCTCTCTTTTTCATACATACGTTAGTCTCGATTAACACGGTTTCGTTTAACATGGTGATCTAGCAGAACCTATCTTTCGTGTTAAGAGAGGGATAGATGTATAAACAAAGTTGATTAGATATGGAGAAACTGAAGTCAGTATCGAAATGATAAGGCGAAGGCGCAGGAAAGATGGTTTTATGGCAAGATCACAGATAAAAAAACACTTTTACTGAAACAAATGTACTCCAAAAGACTCAAATGGGCAAAAATTAATCGGACCTGGACTAAAGTGTACTGAAGGAAATTTATCTTTGCGGATAAAAGCAAATTTTCCTCGTTAGGCTCGGGTGGCATTCAGTGTATATGAAGGAAAACAGGAGAAAGTTAAAAATAACTTCTAATGAGAACCTTGTACCATCCATTGAAAGACATCTTATTATTATATAAATAAAAGCCTGTATCTAAGTTTATAGTTAAGAAAAAATATATTTAACGTTTTTCTTTCTTATATTCACAGGTCAAAGATTTAATAGAAAATTTAATATTTTTAAAATGTCATGGTTGGATTTTAGTCCTGATTTAAACTCCATCTAAAATTTATGGCACATTATAAAAACAACAGTCAATAGAGAAGAGGCTGGCAATTTAAAATCACTAATAACATTAATACCAAAGATCTTGTATGAAGAGATAACTGCAAAGACAATAAAGAACTTCGTCGATTCAAACTGTTATAAAAAAAGGAGGGATTAAAAAATATTTTATTCGTTTTAATATTTTAAAGTATTTTCCCTCACAATATTGTAAAAAAATAGCGTACATAAAAATTGGTTGTTGATTTAAATTAAATCAAGTATTTAATGTACAAAATAAATCTATTTTTTGTTCACAAATATAGAATAACTAGTATTATTTGAAAAAAAATCCCAAAACTGACTCAGCTGGAAAAAATTACCTTAGTTACCATTAGATAAATTAAGTTTATTAGTTTTCGCCATAATAATAATAATTAAAAGGTTTCATTATCCATTTTTTATATCCTTGTTTTTTATTATAGTTTTCCAATAACTATTACAGTTTTCCAATAACTATTACAGTTGACCCATTTTTATTGAGTTCATAACCACAATTAAAATTGAATACCTTACTTTCGTGACGAAAGTAAATTTTATTATATTGTTTCTAATATAATTTTGTTTGAACTATTATAAGAAATATTAGATTAAATATAGAATAAAAAAAATAAAAAATTAAGATAAAAATTAGGACAAATAGTTTTAATATTTAAGTCATAAAGAACATCTTAAAAATTACACTCATGTTAAACAAAAATGAAAATGATTGCGATTTATTATCCGTATATAGAGAAAATCAGATTTAAATAATTAAAATAAATACTTTAGCATAAATATCTTTGGTATATAAGAAAAAAAGTTCTACATTAAAGCTTAAATTTATTATCTTGTATTTGATATTAATTTTAATAATATTGTTTATATGAATACTTGTGAATATAGGATGTTTTATATATCTAACATATATGTATGGATCAAATATTTTTTATTGGTACATAACCCTTACCACGGGCCGAGGGCCCAAGTTCCCCCGGACCGCAATCGGTCGGCAGGAATCCAAGTTTCTCCGAATTCCGAGGGCGCTACAAACAATCATGGACCCTATGCCGACAAATTTGGCCCCGGCCAGGACCAACGATAGGAATTTAATTTATCGCAGACAATAATCATGGGCTGCCAATAACATTCATCGCCGGCAGTTTCCTGGGACACATGGCGAAAGTTGAACCCTTGCACCAAACTTCCAACACCCTTGTCCGGGCCGGTCCAAGTTTCACCGCAGATTTGTAAACTCTTAAGTTGTAATTGGGATTTACAGCTCCACGGGCTATGTAGCCCGGTCGGGGCTAATGGGCGGCTGTGCGATCCGAGGCGTGCTCGAAAAGTTAGCGCAGCAAACAAATCGAAATGGGGGTCGACTGAAAAAAGTGGCTTTTTGGACTCGGAATCTGAAGCGTTTTAGAAAGGAAAAGTCTTTGAACTTTTCAACGCATAGAAAGCCTTTGTTGTTCTTAGACAAATTGATGACAATTAGCATTAAATACAGCATTGTTGTCTTTGAGGATCTGAATGTTTTCAAACTGTTCGGGTTGTTTTTAATTTTCAAGAATTTTTGCTTTGTGCAGAGTTGAACATTTTAAGGGAAATGTGTAATAATTGAAGATGAAATCAAACTTTTGTCCTCCGAAAAATATTGCAAATATCGACAATTGCGTCCGCGAGAAACCTATTTAATAAAATTTAACAAATAATAAAAGTCAGGTTTAAACTATTTAATAAATATTGATTGTGAAAATTATATATGATTATTGATTTATTTAGAATGCATCTGAAATTACTTTAAACTTTTTAGGCTATTGAAATGAGTCTTCTGTATCATAAGTCAAACCATTTAAAAATTTATTGAGTCGAAAGAAAAGCCTTAGAAAGTCCAAAAAGTCGAAAGATTGCAAATTGAAGTCGCAATTGCAACAAAAATATGTAAAAACAATATTTGCTTCTGTTGCCACGGGTGCGATATTTTTTCTCGCTCGCATTCGGTACGATGTGCCGATTGCGAGTGCAACTTACGAGTAACACGTGCTGTGAGAGCTCAGTCCGCGGTTAAAATTAGTTAAAAAATCAACCAAATTTTGTAGCATATCATAAATAATTATTTTTATTCTTGAAATAATCATTTTTTATAAAAAATGGCAAGATATTAATAAAGAATTTATTAATATCTTGACTTGAAATGCTTGGGGTTTTTGAGAGACCCCCTTTGGACGACGCGATTGTTTTCGCTTCTACTGGCAAAAATGCATTTTACGAAAATTAAATTTCTGATTATTTAGATTTATAGGTAAAACAAGTTTAATATGTATTTTTTTTATTAAATAAAAACTCTAAAGATATACATCTTTAGAGTTTTTATTTGGATATTAATGTTATATATAACATATTAAAGAGCATATTATTTTTTCTAAAAAATATCTAAAACGTTTGGATCTAAGTTTACATCTACGTTGGCCCGCGAGGACGCGTTTTCGAGTCCTCCGGACCGTAACGTGTTAATATCTTGACTTGAAATGCTTGGGGTTTTTGAGAGACCCCCTTCGGACGACGCGATTGTTTTCGCTTCTACTGGCAAAAATGCATTTTACGAAAATTAGATTTCTGATTATTTAGATTTATAGGTAAAACAAGTTTAATATGTATTTTTTTTTATCATGGTTTACTTTATTTGCAATTAACATATTATCAAATTCAGACGAGTATATCTTTAGAGTTTTTATTTCGATATTAATGTTATATATAATATATTAAAGAGCATATTATTATTTTTTTTAAATATCTAAAACGTTTGAAATTAAGTTTACCTATTTTCCAAATTTTAAAAAAACTTTATGAATATATGTCCTAATCCGAAACTTTAATTTTGGCCGAATTTTTAAATAATAGCACAGTTCATTCGGGTAAAACAAATAATGCCATTTCAGAGAAAGTATATTTATTATTAAAGATATTAAAAAAATCTTCACACTTTAATGCACTTTTAAAGCACGCTAGGACAAAATAAAGCTTGTGGCATATTTGCGGAGCATCAAATTTAATTCAGTATATCTTTACGATTTTTAATTGCACATTATTGTTATATATACCATATTAAACCTTATTCTATCTATTTTAATAAATGATAAATAAATAAAGTAAT
The DNA here is from genome assembly GCA_022495035.1 of Philopotamus ludificatus. NCBI lineage: Eukaryota > Metazoa > Arthropoda > Insecta > Trichoptera > Philopotamidae > Philopotamus > Philopotamus ludificatus. The sequence goes on from JAGXCT010031618.1 coordinate 20,926, forward strand.
AAAATATAAATATATGGTAAATAAAGATTTTTCATCTCAAACGATAACGATGATAGTTTATTATACAATAATATACGGAATAATATGATATTTGTAAACTTTCATGGTTTTTATATTGAAATATTTTTTAAATATTATATAAAAATACATTTTTAAATTTTATTAATCGACATAAAAGAATATATCTTTATTTAAATACATTTTTAATTTTATAGTTTTTGCTCAAATGGACAAGAAGTTACAGATTTTTGGCAGTAGAATTTATAATCCACCCCACTGTGGGTTATAAATGACATCCATATTTTTTCGATGGTTTTAAATAATTATTAGGCTTAGTTTTAAATTAAAAAACCAAACTGCATTATGAAAAAAAAATATAATTTTATAATCAAACACATTATTTTATAAATTGCTTATTTTTTCAGGCCTTGTTATTTATAATTATCTTATCTACATCATTTCTAACGTAAATAAACCATTACAACTCCTTTATTCTATACTTAATTATTTATTTTCAAATTTTATCTGTTGTTTAAAAACATATATATGTTTTTAATTTTAATAAAATAAGTTAGATAAATATTAAATAAGGAGTAGCTCGATTTTCTAAAATGAATAATTAAATATAATACTGTCCTTAACATCTGCATTGGTCATGTTAAACGTCTCAGTTTATATTTTACTTTTATAAATTATTACCGTTTGATAAAGCTCCGCATTTTCCCGGCAATTATTTCGCATTAAAAGCAATCCTCCGGGGTTAAGCGGCCATGCATAATTATTTAAAGATTACGATCTTGTTAAGGAAAACCACCTACGTTACAGCCGACGCGAGCTTTTGAATTTTTTACGAGCAAATAAAGCGGGGAGCCGTCGTTAAATCGCAGGACGCCGATGGCGGCGCCGCACTTGCGCTTCCTCGCGACGCCGAAAAACCGACGCCCTTCCACCATTGTCGTCGCGAAAATTGAAACATTCCAAAAATCGTCAAATACACAATTCAAAAATAAATTCGCCGTGCTATGCTCGTATTATATATTTCCGTGCAATTACTTCAGTGAACGCAGTGAATTTGTGCTGAAATCTTGCCTTTAAAAAGCGCCGTCTATAAATTGCGGTTTTATTAGTGCTAATTTACGATGCACTGCTTCGTAGAACTTTAGCGTAATTATGAATTTAAAATTATGACGAAATTCTAAAGCTATATCATGCAAAGATTTGATGTTTACCAAACCTTATTTGCAGAGTGCCGTGAAATAATAAAACTTTTAGAAGCGACAATGAAATTTTTGCCAATATTCACAACTTGGTCAACATTTAAATAATAAAACTAACATTTATTTTATCATTTATTATTTAAAATTGCTCTTATTCTAGAAATACAGCAGATATATAATAATATCTGGACAAAGTTTGATGATTCTGTAGATATAAAGAGAGAAGCTTTTAATAGAATTATTTTCTATATAGTTTAAAATGAAAAAGACTGAAAATACGACCCTAAATTGGGGAAAAATTAGTCAATATTTTAAAGTGTATACAATTATTGATCACATAATAATACATTAATGGTAGATTATTCATTTTATTTTTAAGAGAAATAAATTATTATCTAATAATGCTATTAATTATCTAATGATAACATTTAGACGTAGTAACAGATCACCATAAATTGAAACTGAGATTGAGCCATTGAAATAATCAAATATTATCCTAATAAGCTTAAAATAACGTCTTCATAGGAAACGTCAACAATTATTCAATCAAAATGATATATATCTAGATATCGTTTCAAGGATTCGCATCTTGTAAGGCATCGTTGAGCGTTAATATCTAAGCCTCGTGCTTAATAAACGTCATCCTGTTTCCCGACAAAATTTGTCGAAGAGCTAATCTTTGATTGGTCGGGATTTTCGCTCGCAATTTATCGCGGCGACATTTGAAAAATTTAAACTGAGGTCACATAGATTAATGGATCTTCGAGACCCAGTATATTTATGTATATGCGATGATTTTATGGTCATACCTTTCTCTATGAATTATTCTAACCGATGTCTCTTCGATCGCATGCAAAGAAGCGTGGCAAATCTCCTTTCGTCCGTATAAATTTAAATCTTTGTTTTTTGAATGAATAAATTTAATAAAATGGCGTATCCGTCCATATCCGGTGGTACGAGAATAGACTGTGCCCTGGGGAGATTTAGGACATGGCATAAATCCATGGCAAAAAGGATATCAATTTACATAGACCGAATCTTTGTTATCATTGACATGTTGAATGTGTATAAGAAAATGAATTTATACAAAATTTAATAAAAAAAAAAATGGAATTCAAATATTTTAATTATTAATCAATGTTTAGTCGTATTTTTTTAATAGAAACTATTAATTTTATTTTTCTACAAGTATTTTTCCTGTATCTAATGTAATAAAAAACAACTATATATTAATAAAAAAGCTTTATATTATATATTATTATATAAAAAAAAGAGAAAAGCCGTTGAAAACTGCGATATACTTTAGAATATTAAATAAAATATATATAAAGTAAACAATGTCTATTAATCAAAAGCCCAAACCTAATTACAAAATATTACTAGGCCTATAATGTACAACAAGAAAGGACTAGCTTATTAGATAAAACCTATATTAGATAAATGGATTTTTTTCAGATAATGCTGAAAATCATTACTGATTTGAAAGAATATTTTTTCTCAAGAACCGGAAGTGCTTAGACATTCCGTTGAAGATATTTTCAATGAATATAATAATATAAACGTTTTATAAGTAAATTAGTCTATGAATCACTAGGAA
>JAGXCT010031619.1:0-17330 GCA_022495035.1 Philopotamus ludificatus
TGGGTGCCTAACTTTCTATAGCGTTTTTTTTCTATAGCGTGGTCCCTATCTGAACGCTATAGAAGGGCTGACTGTACGTATATATAAGCTTCAACTCCTCGTTTTGATGGCTAACCAGATTTAAGCAATGATGTAGTATTCGGTAATTTACAATACAAGAAGTTCTCAGTTAAGATGGAACTCAATCAAATCTATAATGCCGATGAGACATTGTCTCCGTTTAAAGAAAAACAACTCATGGTAATAAAAATCATCTAAAATATGAAGTATTTAAAAATTTTGTGAGAATCTGGACTCACAAAGAACTCTGGATCATTAATGAATAGAAGGATCAGAGAATTAAATGGTTTCTAGAAGAGATATTTTTTAACAGCATCTACAATCCAGATTCCTCTCCAGGAAGATTAAAATCAAGGTCTACATGACCCTTATCAAGTCCGTCCTAACAGACGGGTCGGAATTGGGCTTTGATAAAACAAGATGAGTGACTGGACAGAACTGGATATTCTGGAGATGAGGTTTCCGAGATGGATATTCAAAGCCGTATTCAACGACAGGGAATGGTGTATCCGACTATACAAAAATATACTGGTCACAGCTGTCGTCAAAGTGGCCAGATTCCAATGGACCAGTTGTCAAGGATGCCGGAATGGCTTATGGTTATCAAGCCGTCCTGTCCTCGGAGGAAAGAAAGACCACGGCTGAAGTGAATCTTCTAGCTTGAGTTCTAATTTTCTAATGTGTTGACACAAGTTGAGACACATGTCAGTTTACGACAGGGTGACGCTCTAGCATGTTTGTTGTTTAACATAGAACTCGAGGGGGTAGTAAGAGACTCCGGCGTGGAAGCATTTGGCACTATTCTTAATAAATCGGTACGGCTTCTTGGTTATGCTGAATACATAGATATTGTGGACAGATCTCGGGCGGCTCTATTAGACAGTGTACAACGAGACACTACATCATTGAAACATACCCGAAGATGGAGTGACGTGGGGGCAGATCGGATAAAATGGAGAATGGTGTTGGATGAGCCCAGGGCTCTACAATGGAGCTCTTGCGCCTTTGATGATGATGACCGCCTGTGTATGACCATACTGGCTTTCTTAACACATAGCCTATAGAGTGAATCACGGGTAAACTTTTTCAGGAGCGGGACCGATTTACGGAAAATTTATAAAAATACATATTTTTACAAAAAATATCATAACATTTTAAAAATATTGAGCAGAAAATTGAACCACTTCAACCTCAATATTTTCTGAATAGTTTTGTGTTTGAGGCGCGCTTAGTCATTAGCTGTTAAAATAGCATAAATTTTACTGTTGACAACAGTTGTTTGTCAGCTAAACAGATGTCTTGCGAAAGAGCCATAAAATATCACAAATATTTACCGAAAATCTCCTCAAGGCCTCACAACACACTTTTTGTGTTGCTAATACCACTAAGTACCCAAATGATAAAAAAAAGGGTTTATCAGGAGTAGAATTTTTTTTTATTCTAACCCGAGTAATGCTATTTTATGCTAGCTTTGGCGGTGAAGGCGATACTTGGTCCCCGAAATGATGTGTCCATAGTATTCAATTCTACGTGATTTAATGGTATCCAGAAGCTCCCGCCTCTTATGAATAAGTCCAACGACGGTTGTATTCTTAAGGCGACAAGAAAAAAATCAAAACTTGGGGTCCCCAATAGGCATGGATATTTAAATTCCAGAAAAGATAAATGCAAAATATAGTCCACAAACATTGACGGTGTCGTTTAATTTTCAAATCGAGTAGAAAATATAGACCAATGGGGCATACACAGGGCTGCCCCAAACAGAGCTTTACGCAGGTAACTGTAGCGGTCATGATTCGCGTTTATTATAAGATGATTTTATGTATGTAAAAGCACCCACATTGTGCAAATGTAACAAAAAACGTTAAACTCTCGAGAACATCCGGAAGCCGTTACTTCATTTTAACGAAATAATAGAGTATCGAAGAAGAAAGGACAGGGCGCCCTTGTCTCATATATAAAGTAATTCAAACAAAGAATCTTCACGTCAACGGCTATTGTCTTCGTTGAAGAAAGAAGAACCATACAATATATTGGCTACCGAGGAATGCCAAGACCACCATGTAAAACTAGAGTAATGCAGGTGGCCCACAAATCAAACACCAGGACATTCATCACAAAGATTTATGGGCGTGGACCATCCCAAAGGCATTATTCTAGGAAATTGAAGAACCGCCTCATCACGCATTTTGACACTGCCCACGACCATTGGCCGTCCATGCCTGGAGACCAAAACGGGGTAGTTGGATCCACGGGTTAAATACCCGCAAAATTGTTGCCAGAGTCCGGGTTCGCTGAAACCCAAGTGTATCATCGAAGATACCGACCGGTGCTAGTTACGCTTCGCCGGAATTAACACGCTTCTCCGACTGAGGCTGCTAGCTGTCCTTAGGCATCCGCTAAGGCAGTAATCTGCACCGCGATCTTAATACTGAAGTTCTTCTTCACCGTAAGTCGACATTGTGGCTGCCGCCAGCCTTCAATCTCATCGACATCATTGGGCCATTTGAGCCACTATCTTCGACGCGAGAGACGGGCAGATCGACGCCATCACTTCTACGTATTAAGACGACGCCATCGCCATATTCGTTCTTCATGATCATTAGTACCGAAGATCTGATCTTCTTTATAGCCTAATTTAAAAATGGATATCTGCGTCCACAGCTGACATCAGATATTCTCATACACGTACCGACTGGGAATCACAAGACATCAGCAGTCATCGATCGCGTCCACGCTTCATCCTATCGAAACTGACATCGACGAAATAACTAATCATTTGCACAATTGTCATTTTTATATTTTTAAGATTTTGTTGATTAATAAACGTCTTAACCATCATGGAGTCAGATTTAATCATGTGCGGAGTATGTACCCCCAAATAACGAAAAGCGATCTTCTGTTTACGGTAACACAGAATTTTTCTTTTTACCTCCACTGACTGACAAACAACATTCATTTGCATCAGATCAACAGCTAAACTGAGGCTAGCGATCACGTATCCAGGGCATATAGAAACCTGCCCCGAACAGACTTACGCAGCAAACAAAAATTGACCTTCTGTATACAGTAATATGGAACTTTTCTCTTTACCTCCACTACTTAGCCAAACAACAACACTTGTTCACATCAAAGCTAGCAACCACGCGACCGGGGCAGATTTAATAATGCCCAAACACATACAAATACGGTTTTATTCGCACATTTCAGCTAATTTATTATTTTTTTTATTAGGAGAAATGTGTGTGGGGCAGTGCCCCGGTTGCCCCTAAGGACGAGCCGCCACAGAAAATCGGAAGTATATTATAATATCAAAGCATTTTATACCTGTTGTACTCCTATAATAAGCGCTAAATCATCTGTAGGCTTCCATCTACCCAAATCTTTGGTACTCGATTGATTCAAATGTGCTTTTTTCTTTGATTTTTTATTCGAGCCGCCGGATCCGGAGGGTTTGTTCGAATGGCGTCTCTTATTTGATTCGACTAGGGCAGACATCGGCGGAGGTACCAACGACGGTTGCATATTACCGACACTGATCATCTCCGGGCACGGGCTGCTATTTGAATCTGTGCGTACTCGTTTTTCAACTTTCTGTATTGAAGCACCAGGTAATCCCATACTATATTCTACAAGTTCGTCATCAAACCGCCGTCTCTTAATAGACCTCGACGAGCTGTAAAAGAGAATGAAACGAAATCAACAAAAATAAATAATGTATATTTTCAAGCGTCAAACAACTTACAAATGCATTTATTACACAACGGATGAAATTATTGCAACATTTCATTGCAATTACACCTATCCCTTGATTTTTTTCATACCTTCGCTTATTTCTAACGTATAAACATATCAAAGGATTTAAGGAACTACATATGATGGTTAATTAAAATGTTGAATAAAAGTTGAGCCTGAAGTATTAGTCTTTTTAGCTAAAATATGGGAATTACTCTCATATTAATCTAATATTATGCTACATATCAGAGGAATGCAATATAAAAAATGATTTGCATCGATAATATATGTTCATCCAATCTGTTTTTGTTTTTTTCAATATATTTTTTACATTTAAAGCAGTCAACTTTTAAACACAATACACAAAAAACTACGCATTCACATACGTTTCCGATTGTTCTTGTTATTCAAGTGATTGTATCGGATAGAGTATTGACATTTTTTGCTATTGGAATGACATTGGATCTATCGAGGGAAAGGCGTATCGTGTAAAAGCAATGCGTTACCTTCTCCGTTTGGACGGATCTAAACACTCCTCATATTCCTGCGTATCGTTATTTCCGGCTTCTGGGGAATATATTTGGCAGTCCATTTAAGTCGTAATAACGACTGTTTTACATGTACGCTGTTACAACGGATACATATTTATTCTGTAAAATTGTATTTGAGTAAAAAAATAAAATTACCTCGAGTCGCATGAAAATTGATGATGTAATGAAAAAACAGTGATGAATGTGTGGTCGCATATCGATTTTTTACGAGAAATACCTAGGTCTCGGCGCGAAGCGCTCTGACAGCGACATCACTCGCTTTTGTGTTTACGCTTGGCCGTAACGCAATTCGCCGCGGCCATGTATTCAATTTTACTCTTTGTGGTCCGGCAACACTTATGCTGTGTTTGAGAAAAACAAAAGGAACACGGCATATATGTTTTTAGACCCTCCGAACTGTATAAAAAAAAACATATGTATAATAGTCCGACATATTTTACATAAAGATGTCAACTGACATCTTAATTATTGAAAAATTAATTTAAAAAAATGTATGTCCATGGTTTGAAACTGAATTAAAAAATTAATATATATCGTAACAAACAAAATCTTCATTATTTATTATTTTTTTCCTAATAAAAATACATTTGTATTTTACCCTCCGATTGTACTATACCCTTTTTTACACGATTTACTATGTATACCACATTGTTAATATTTTTTAAAATAACATTTTTTTAACTTCAGCAATTCACTTTTGATTTTTCACTTTTTCAAGTGTCAAATCAGTTTTTTATACGGTTGTTGGTAGAACATATCTACATTTTTTAAAAAAGCGGGACTATAAAAAAGGGGGACTACAGCCGAATAAGAATAATAGCATAAACTCAACTCTTTTTTTACACGATTCTGAATTTTTTTTCATAAAAAATAATGGATACAAATTTTTATCATATTTTACACGAATTATTTGTTTTAACACGATTTACAGAAACAATTATATTTTATATTTTCAATTACTTTTTTACACGGTTTTTTGTGGAACGCATCTACCGTGTAAAAATAGAGTTGGGTGTTATTTCGATTGCAATTATGAATAATGAACGTTGATTTTTTATTATATCATCAATATATATTTCATATATATGCAGGGCTTTATAAACCGATCCGTCACGGCGGCTCGAAACCAACGGCTCTGGCCTATTTTGTATGAAAATAGACCCCAAACATTTTAAGTCGAGATATTAATAAATTCCTAGACAATACCTTGACATTTTAAAAAAATGGAAATTTTTTCTCGCTTATATCCGGTACGGAGCGATAAAATACATCGCACCCGTGCCATGGTAAAACAATATTGTTGTTTATTTTTTTCGCAATTGCGGACAATAAAGGTCAACGATTATTTATTTATTCTTTAGAATTTTTAGACAAATGGAAAAAGTTTGAGACATGTAGGATTTATATTAAAAGAGTTATTCGAGTAAAATCAAAAACTTGGGGTCCCAAATAAACTCCGAGTAAAATTATATTAGTATTATTTTAATAAAAACTAATTACGCCTTTTTTATTTTTTTTATTACACGCTTTTAAAATTAAACTTTTGATAATAAAAGATGCCAGAACGCCTATTGTATACCTGGAGTATTGGAAGTTAGTTACACTGTGACCGCTAGATGTCGCCAGTGCGTGCGGTATTACGCTAGTGTTATGCGTACATTATCTTATAAGTAGAACATTTTTGGAGTTTTTAGTTATCGCTTCTCGGCCTGTTGGCTAAGATCAAAGTGTAGTATCTGTTCTTATCAGCTTAATATCTGATAGTTCCCGCACCGCGGGACCAGTATATTAAACTGATTTTTGGAAAGTGGCGGGATGTTCGGGGCTTGCTCCACTCCTGCCGCGGGTTGGCCCGGCATTGCAGTGCCGCCGGGATCGGCCCACTTTAACTATCTCAATATTATACCATTTATAGTTCTCTATGACTGTTAGAGGGTTCTCTCTTTTGGATTAGTAAACTAATTCTTATAATTAATTGATGCGGCCGATTTGTTATGAGCTAGCCGTGATTGTGCAATAATTGCTGATGAGTCATACATAATGACAGTCATAAATAAATGTGTTTATCCATGGCTTGCGATTATTTCGGCACAAAACTGGTAAATTGTGTTTAGAATAACCTTTCATGGCAAGAGGAGTTTCTGATCGATAAATCAACAAAGGTTTCAATTTTAATTCTCCGGACGCATTTACGCCGGAAAGAAGAAGAGGGGTGAGCAACCTTTTTATACAACAGGCCAACTACAAATCAAAAAATGTCGTGAGGGCCGCACGTAAAAAATGTATGATAATACAAACACTGAATGATGAACTCAAATGATCTCTTTTAACAAAATAAACCTAGTATAACAATGTAAATACAACAATGTGAAATCAGTCAAACAGTGAAACCCTGTTTTTTCCTGCCCGTATTTCCCTTTTTACCGCTATTTGCGTTCAATTTGTGCACTACCGTTTTATTTTAGTACATTTGGTACCCGCCTTTATGTTTTTTTTTTATTTCCCGACGTTTTTAAATATATTTATGTTATAAACCGGCATAGTCCGTCCGTATCATTTCTGGGCTCTCGATATCTCGAGTGCGCCCTATCCTTCTTACGTAAAGTGTGCCACAAAACGCATTTTACGCGGGAAACGGTTCCCGCCAAAAGTCGGTGACATCATCGTCACGTGACTCGCAGGACCTGTTATAAATATAAAAATATAACCAGTGTTATGGCTTGTAGGTAACATGCATATATTTCGATATTGCAAGTTAACCGCGACTGAGCTTAGTTATTAGTCGGATAGGCGTCCGACGAAATCTATGAATTCAGGAAATTCTTTATAACACTGGCCAGGAGGTATGTAAGAGGAAGACACCCATTACCTCCGCATGTTTTATAAAAATAATATTTATGTGGGTAATTTGGCGCGTTGAAATTAATTAATTTAATGCCATCTATCCTGCGTTGAATAAATATTTATAAAACAAATAATATTATTTCAATCCAACTGAAATAATATAAACAATTAACCTGTGTCGTGGTTCGACACTTGGGGGAATATTAATTGCATCCTTACAGTCTTTAATATATGTAATATATAAATAAAAAAAATTGTATAAAATATTTATCAAATCTTTATATGGATGAATGGCGATTTGGAATCTTTCTGTCATGCTATTCATTAATCGTAGTAAAAAAAAAAAAAAAAAAATATGTCCCGTTTTGGAGCCATACACACACATTCGCTCACGCCGTCATAGCAGTCACATCTCCGTGATTTCTCTCGCACCAGAGATACGTCTCTGGGATCTTTATCATCATCTCGTACCGGAGATACGTCTCTGGGATCCTTATCATCTCGTACCGGAGATCCGTCTCTGGGATCTTTTCATCACACCTATCATCGAACTGACGAAACCTGCAAATTCTTTAATAAACATCATCAACAAAACAAAGCGTGTTTTCACTTAATCTCGATCTTCGAAGCGCGATCGTCAACTACCGGACGATCGACCGTTTTGGCGCCAGCGGTCGTGTACCTTTTGATACGCGAGCTCGGGGTGCCTTAACATTGGAGGCAGCGACGGGTTACCATTTTTGGTACTACTGTCGCGCCCCCCTTAACATTTAAATAAATGCGCGACGTTTTTAAATGTTGTAAATAAATATTAGGAAGTAGAACGGTCGATTAATTCGAGGTAAGGCCCTGCACATTGCGTCTCGAAGGATTTATTGCATCAAATTGCTGGATAGATCGTTTCAAGAAAATACACTCCTTGGTGTATATATCAGTTTGCGGGGAATCTCGAAGTGTTAATTTTGACATCGTTGAAGATTGGAAGCATATGGACGTTTCTACTGTAATTGCAGACTATGCTCCAAGAGGTATTTTTAATACTTCGAAGTCATTCGTCTTTAAGGGTAAAATTTGTCATGGAGGGATATTAAGTAAAAACATTCTTCATCAAAACCTGTTCTTTAGATTACAAATTCAGATGGCAGTGACAAGTTTTCTACGTTGGTATTCGGAAAAGCACAAAAACCTCGATGCTTAAAAAATGTCGATGAGGTAAGCTATGGGGTTTATTGAGAGCCTTATCGATTTAAAAGATCGAAAGAGCTGAAAAAAGCCCAAAAATATATACCAAACTAATTTGCGTGATTATCTAAATAAAAATTAATTATCAATTGTGGTTTTCTAACCCGGTATCTACGTTTTCTCTCCAATTGCGGGACATTAGAAATTTTTGAAGAGCCGCACGAGAAAATGTGGCGGGCCGCCGGTTACTCATCCCTGAGTTAGACGATCTTTGGATGCTTTAAACTTTTCCACTCTGGATATTTTTCTTTAAAACCAATCAACTACCCTGGATAAAAAAAAATACGAATTTTCATTTCCTACCATTGAAAATTTATCACCATTTTCTTTCATTTCGATAATTTTTAGTTAGTTTTTCTAAACTCACTACTTTGCGAGTTTTCTTAAACGATTTTCCAGTGTATCTTTTTGGCATTTTAAAATTAGGAAGGGATCAAAAGTATGTAGTCAATTTAATTAGCTTGCGTTTGAAATTGCAGCTAATCTTAGACTGAAGGATAAACCCAAAAGCACTGACTGAAACCTACTAGGGTCATGTACCAGCGTTCTTTTGTCTCACTCATGTTTGTAACTTATATGTGCATGGGGGCGTAAGCCAAAGGGTTAAGGGAAAAGAGTCACCTCTGGTTTATTAATTTGGAGTTATTATGTTTCCCTCGATGATATGTTTTTGGTGTCATGTTTGTCCTAATATATTCCATGAGTTTTTATATATATATATAATATTTTTCAGAACTTATCGAGGAATTAATATGGTCGTATCGCGGAATGTAACGACATTTTTATAAATAAATAAAGCAAAAAGTCACAAAACAATTTCAACCGCTGAAAGTGACAGTGATACATAAAACGACGATAAACTTACAACAACAAAAACAGATGAAAGGACAGAAGAAATCCAAGGTAAACTATAAGAAAGAAAAAAAACTCCAACAGAATAATCAACAAAACTAAAATCACAATCCAACAAAAAACAAGTTTTAAACATGTAGTCTCGTATATCAAACCACTAGTCTATTATTTAAATAACTTCGCAAAAAATGCATATGGATATAAAATAACTACACTAGTCTAAATACAATTGCAGAACAGTTAAACCTAAGGCATAATTACAACATAATTAATAAATATAAATTAAAACATCTTTTAAAGTTGTATTGCGAGGAATCCATCATTCCACAGCCATCCAAGACCCAAAAGAGACAACAACATCCATGAAACCCCTTATTTTTAATAGTCATCATGTTAAAGTTTATTATGCAGTTAATCGAAATCGGACAATCTTTTAAAGTTATCGAAATCTGCATAATTAAAACGCGAAACCTAGTGAAAAATGATCAATGTCATGATTAGAACAATCTAGAAATTAATGGTCATTAAAAAACTAACGCGACTGTTGATGAAACTAACAGAAATAAATCTAATAACACAAAACTATGTTATTTTGGTGCAGTTTTCTTTAGTGTTAAAATGAGATCGTGTGAAAAATATTTGGGGGTGCTGCGGAAGATTAAAAAAAAAGGTATTTTTCGCTGATATTTTATTTAAAACATAAAAAATAAGGTAAGATAAAGATGCTAAATAATATTATCATTTTAAAATAAAATGACAGTGAATCAGTAAGAACGGCGAGGGGCAACGATACCCCCTCTCACTCCGCTGCCGCCCCGCATCCATCCAATACACGGCTATTTTCATAATAAGTTTGATACCAGGAAAATATACCTGATCGACGTGTCGATTCAATTCTGTTGAAATCGATCCGGGATGTAGAGAATACGTATTTACTCCATCGATATTATGTTCCTATAACAAATGAACAATATATAAACTAATAATAAAAGCGACGAGACACTCACTCACTAAGCTTATAGGCCTTACAAGACTCTCGAATGGCAGTCGAGGCCAAAGGAACCTGAGTCTCACTGGCATTGGGCGTGTATCCTCTACCCTGTTGGTATCGGATGTTACCCTCCTGACTGTGTCCAGGCAAATGAGAGGGGGTTTGCCTTGGTATTTATTTTCCTCTTCTCTTAGGCGTTATCTGCTTATAACGAGTCACAAGTGACAAGTCGTGAGCGACCACATACATACATACATAGATATGCCCAAAACGAGCCTCAAGTAACAAGTCGCAAGTGATTATTAACCCTGTCGCGCAATAGCAATCCTTTCATGATGGGAAAGACCTCGTCAGGTCGGAAAGGATGCGAATACGGATGACAGGAGCGAAAGTATCGAGAATAGACCAATTATCGGTCAACAGTTTAGGGTTTTCCTTCCCAGGGTATACTGGCTTTGTGGTGAGAAATCCGTTAGAGACCAGATTTGTTTATTTGTGTTAACTGGACACAATATATGTAGGGTTTTGTTGACTATAATATAAAATAATGATTTACCCTCTTCTAGATCAAAAATAATAACAAAAAAAAACATATTATTTTTTAATTGTAAGGCGTTTTGAATAATGAGTACAATATTTTTGGATCTCTCTACAACTGTAAATATAGTGTCTTTGTGCTACATTACACGACTCGTCTAACAGCACTAACGATCAATTGGGGCACACCATCTCGTAAAATGGCCATTCACTACAAAAACGTATCAAATGAGCACACTTACACATGTCGGATTTAAAATTCATAGAGCATAACAATACGTTTAATAACCTTGATTATTGACTGACTATAGCTAACGACTACTAGGACAAGGTATTGCATCTGTATTCAGTAAAGAATCCATCATTGAGGAATAAGGCGAGTTTTATTGTTGGACTTCAATTAAAAGCTTCTGGACTACAACGAAAGAAGAAGAGCTAAATGATAAACAAAAGCGATACAAGAAATTAATGGGGCCTCATTAATGCGGGGGGCCTCAAAGTTCAGCTCTCACAATCACTTTTTTAATAATTTAGCAACAATCGTACAAAGAATTAAGTGCTTCTTACTTCTTATTTGCAGAATTTTCATTTTGTCTCGTCCCTAGACGACCCTAGTCTGTTGACCAACTAATAACTGCTTAAGACTCAAAGCATGCTTAGTACTAATCACTCGGAGTCAGTAGAAACGCATGCTTTTAGAATAACCACGTAGAAGTATCTAGAAACAATTCTTTGTATCTCTGTCACCAGTAACTGGTGTAGAGATGCGACTATCCCGGGCTAGGTTGACCCGGTTCCCTAGTCATTAAAAGGCAAATGCCGAGATAGTTCCTTGAGCCGTTTCCCATCACATATCCGCTTCCTACAAACTCGCTCCGTCCTTAGTTCCCAGGCCGTAGCGGCAACGAGGAAACTTGTACGGATGGAAGCAATGCCGTACCTGGTGGCTGTTTTAGACTATCGCTAAGGCGTGCAATGTTGGCCTGCCGGCCCAAAGAGGGGCCTGCCCCTCCGGAAAGCTAGTGGGTCAACCTGCACCTGGATTACGTAGCCAACTAATGTTGTTCTTGGCGTGCTCCGAAATGGAGGAGGAAACTCCAACAACGACGAGCATGCAAAGAATGGCAAAGTAAAAGCCATACGAAATCATCATCATCAGTAGGAGCAGTGAAAATATTTTAAATATTTAGAGGGGGGAAGGTCTCATAATTGAATAGCGCCTGGGGCCTCTGTAGTGCTAAATTCGTCACCGATCGATAGATAGCTTTTATAGATCAAATATTAAGAGACTATGACGATGATTAAGAGTCAGTATAATAGTCAGAAAATATGCTCTAATCAATATTATTTTCGTCTCCTTCTAGTCTTCATCAAATACATCATCCAATTGTGCCAGCTCTCTTTTCAATATTTAAAGTATTTCTGAACCGCGATTTTAGAACGGGATTTATCTCATAAAACGTTTCTGTCTTTATCTCCTGATAGCTTGCAATACATCATCCCTTCATGTTTTTTTTAATTTTTAGGATTATCAAGAAGTCGTAGGAGCATATCCAGTGAATACGGAGAATGATACATCATAAATTTAGCTATTTATAGTTATCAAATAAATTAATTTATCGATTGTCTTCTTATCATTATCTATTTTAAGATTTTTAAGATAAATTCTTGTAGTAATTTCATAATCTAAATTTTATACGCTTTTAGATTACGTTACTATTATTTTTATTAAAATATAATACAATAAAAAAACATGATAATGTAAAATAGTCAAAAAGGTGTTCTTTTACGGCAAGAGACGGTTTTTAGTTTCTTAAAATCCATAACTAACATTTAGACCTAGCCTCAAATATGCACAAGTGTGCGTAATCAATTTTACCAATCTTCGATAAGATTTATTCAGACGCGTAGTAACCGATGTTAATCAATATGGTTGAGAGGAAAGAGAAAAATTCGGTCACTAGATTTGCTAGCAAAATAACGTCAGGTCAAGGTTGTCTACGAATAAACAAGTAGACTCGCACTCAAGTAGATGCCTCATCACACGAGAGGATGACAAAGCAGTTTTTTTTATTAAAAAAAAAACAGATTCAGAGACATTTCGTAGACATTTTAGGACGAGACAATAAATAAAACAATTTTAAATTATTTAAAAATATGTTCTCAAAGTAAATTCAAAGGATTCAACGTACTACAACTCATTCTTCAGGGAAAGATTCATGGAAGACAAGGCCTATGAAGGACGTCCTGACTGAAGAACCTATGACAGTGGTTTGAGGGAGGTGTTGCCTCCTTGTTTAGGACAATAATGGACAGGACAAAAGGAACACGGCACGGAAAAAGAAGAAGAAACTAAGATTTATTCAGCAAAACTCTTTAATAAAAAAAAAAACAAAACTAACCACGAACGTCTTATTTGATTTGCAGTACACGCATAAAATTCTTTTTCAAAGGTTGACTTAAAATCGATGACCTATAATTTCAAGAGTCGCTATTTAAAATCATTACCACTTGCAATATGAATGGTTGGGTTTTTTACATTGTACCGTGGTCAAGATTAACATTTACTTGTGTCAAGCTTTTACTACATTTGCATATTAATATGTACTTAGTTATTAAATGCTGTATCTTATGTTAGCTATTTAAACGATTCTTAATTTATTGAAATTGTATAGTCCGTGATATTTTTTATATGAAAATGGTTTTCTAGATTATTGGCAAGTTGGAAGTCTTTTAGAATTAAGCGTGTAGTTCGTAGTACAGCTTCTTCATCATAAGAATCGTATTATATCCGTGAAAAAAATACTCTTAGGATCGAATTGTATCTTGTTCAAGAGAGTTGAATGTTAAAGTAACAAACTAAAACTCGAGATTGCTGATAACGTGTATCTCACGGATATAAAGAAGATTGAAGAATGTATCTATCTCGGTTCCCTATTACCTATTTAGTATCCCTACTTATAAGTTTTAGAGTTTTGAATTTGGAAAAGCAAGGGTATATTCAAAAAGACAAAAAAAGTTTCGTGCAGTCCAATATTTTCCATTTTATATATGGCGTAGAAACATGGATCATGAAGGAGAAAATGAAGAAAACAATTGACAACTTCTGGTACTGGCGACGCCTGGTGAGATTACCATACACAAATATTTCTGTCCTGGAGGACTATACGCCTCAAATGGATTCTTTGGGACTTAAGGGATCTCGCTAGAAGAAGCGATAATTTGAAGAGGCTCGAGAAAAGTTATCGATCCTCAGACATGATGATTCTGATTAATGAAGAAGATGATTGAATTGGTACATGAGTAGACATGACTTACCTTTAACTTTCTTGCAAGTTCACTTGTAAATAAAACGTTTGCTAATTTGCTCTGTCCATAAGCTTTACCCGCCGAATATGGTTTATTTACAAAATGCATGTCATCGAAGTCAATATGTCCTCCAACTAGAAAAAAAAGTCTTTTGTATTAACATTCAGATTGTAATGTATTTTTGAAATGATAATACTAACGAGCGTGTGCTAATGAAGAAACGTTGACAATCCTGGAAGGCTTCGAGCTGATAATTTTGGGCAACAGCAAGAGCGTCAACAGAAAGTGTCCCATGTGATTAGTTCCCATCTGGGTTTCGAATCCATCTTCGGTTTTTCCTTCCGGACACACCATCACGCCGGCGTTGTTGATGAGTAAATTCACCTTGTCCTCGGTGGCCAAAATCTTTTTGCAGAACTCTCGCACGGAAGTCAACGAACTCAGGTCTAATTTTTCGATTCTTATTTCACCAACGTTGGAAACATTTTTGGAAGCGTTTAATATGTCAATTTTTGCATCTTCGGTTTTTTTCAAATCGCGACATGCCATTATGATCCGCGCACCTATTGAATATAAATTTAGTTATTTTTGGGCATAAAATAATTAAACATGACATCTTTATCATCATATCATCAGTGGAGTATCAGGCCCCCTATCGTTGGGGGCCCAGAGGGGCTTATTATTTTAAATAATTTAGTATTGGTTTGAACACTATTAAATAAACTTGCATATTCAAATTAAATTCTCTCCTCGGTTTTCCATCAGAAAAACAATTGTTTTCTTTGCAACATCAATTTTATCCCTCCGCTCGCCCACCCTCCTTCGCCTGGCGGCACCATATCCATCATAGCCGCGGGCAAACCAGCGACCAGATAAGTTAATCCAAGCAATTACCCACAATAAACGGTTTTATTCATGCCCCAATTTATATCGCTATTTAACTTGTATCATGTTTATTACTTATATTTTGATCGCCTTCAAACAGATCGAAGACAAAGCGACAGCCAACAAATAGTGAGGTGTCTCAAACCTTTCTTCGACGGCGAGATTCCATACAAAAATCTTAAACTATCCAATATTGGCGGCCACTTTATTGGTCACCCTCTATAACTTTTCTATGAATAACACAGGGATTCAGAATATCTATTTATCACCTCCCAACCTCTACCGGGGCGGGGGGGGGGGAATCCACCAAGAATTTATCAGAAATGAAACACAACTATCTACCATACCATTAAAATTGATGGTCAGCTTCTCATTATATTTTTTATATTACAGTCAACATAAACCTGCATAGAGTTGACTAGGGGCCCAATTGAACTTTGATAAATACCCAACAAAACAGTGCAAAAATATCTACATGTTGGTGTACACATATCCTTGTGTGCATAAATAAATTTGGTCTCTAACGGATTTCCCACCACAGAGCCAGTATACCCTGGGAAGGAAAACCCTAATCTGTTGACCAATAATCGGTCTAGTCTCGATACTTTCGCTCCTCCTCCTTCTTTCTAGAGGACCCCTCCCCTCTCTGAGGAGGTCTTTCCCATGATGAAAGGATTGCTATTGCGCGGCAGGGCTAATAATCACTTGCGACCGGCTACTTGAGACTCGTTTTGGGCAGATGTGCATATGTATGCCTGTGTATATCTACATAGGCGTGTGTGTGTGGTCGCTCGCTACTTGTCACTCGTGACTCTTTATAAGCAGATAACGCCTTAGAGAAGAGAACAAACGAAAACCGAGACAAACCCCCTCCTACTTGCCTGGACACAGTCGAGAGGGTAAAATCCGATACCAACATGGTAGAAGATGTACGTCCAATGCCAGCAATGGCCAAGAGAGGCAAACTCTTTACAAAAAACCACATACCAAGACGGCTCGGTTCCCCGCGGTATGGACACGAAAGGGGACCCCTCACGTGTGAGACTCAGGTTCCTTTGGCCTCGACTACCATGCAAGAGTTTGGTAAGGTCCATGTCCTCAGCGAATGAGAGCCTTGTGACTGGCAAATGATGATGATGATGAGTATTGTTTTACATTTTTTTGTGAGCTTCATTAACTTTTCTTAAAAACAAAGAAAAAATTTTAAACCTGAAGAATTTCTAGTAATTAAATCACAGATGTTTCTGCAGTTTTATATATATATATATAACGTCCGTTTCAACGAAGTGATGTAGAAACGTTGATCCGATTATGATCCTTTTTTAATAATTATCGTCAGACAATCCACAATTATATTATATTATGGTTCCCTGAAATGTAATTAGCATCAGGTCCCAAAAAGTCACCATCCGCCACTGATCAGGGCTCGAAATCGATTAGATTTATGGATTTCTCAGAGGAATATTTTAAAAAAATTAAGAAGAAATATGCATCGTCTCTGGTATGATGCAATGTATTTCAATGTTCATTTCATATGTATTACATAATGTGTTACGCAATAAAATTCAATGCCATTCTTTATATGTATGAGGCAATATAATATGATGGTCCACCAAGAATTGAATCGAAATTAATTTTCGATTATCTTTTCTTATCATCGAAAAAAAATCTTATCGTAAAAACTTGTATTTATCCATTAGATGCCCAAATTCGATATATATGACTTAGTCGTGTTAATAAACACGAAATGACTTTTATTATTCTTTAATAATTATTAATGATTATTAATATAGATTTTTTTTGTAATATAAATATTATCGAGCCAAGCATATATTGCTAAGATATATTCAGAGCTGATGTTTTGCTTAACGACTTGACAACCCATGTAAACGTTTTCAATGTAAATTATCATATTTTTTTGTATGAGATCTTATAATCTCACACAATTGATTGATATATTTTGTAATAACATATGACCAAGCTTAAATTAATAATAGAATATATGAACAGTCAGCCCTCCTATAACGTTTCCTCTCTAAATTTCTTCTTTCTATAAAAAAGGCTAATATTTTCGAGGTCAAATTCCATATTTCGTAAATATATAATGCATTGCCCAGCGAAATAAAGGTCAATCCTCTTTAGTTGACAAGGCATTTTAAAGAAAATAGTGATTGATTGAGAGGAAACGTAGCATTCTTACGACGAGACGTAATATTTTCATGATAACACAAGTATAGAATTTTAAAAAGATTGCTAAAAAAGGACAACAGTGGAACCCCCAATTATACTACCCCGAATTACGCGCTGAATTGAAATATTCGCCG
>JAGXCT010031620.1:0-25215 GCA_022495035.1 Philopotamus ludificatus
AAAAAAGGTCGATGAAACACATTTTTTTTTATTAATTCCTAATCATTTAGTTGTTCAAAAAAATTAAGAAATTCTCTATTTTTAGCTGAAATGTATGATTATAACATTGTTAGTACAGAAGTTATGATAAGAGTTACAATGCATTCTTTTGATAATTAGAAGACTTTTGGTCATGAAATTTAACAGCGAGACAATTTTTTGAAATATTATATTAATATATATTAATTCTGATTCCAAACAACAAAAAAGACCTTGTAGGTATCTGGAGACGAATCTTAACCGATCCCTCACGGCGGCTCGAAAACAACTGAGTCGTCCGAAGGGATCTATTATAGACCTCACGGATTTCTAGTCAATCATAATTTGATCGATATTTTGGATTTTTTTAACTAATCAAAGTAATTTTTCGCAATTGCAGACAATAAAAGACAATGAAAACAAGAAAAATGGGTAATTCTTAGAATAAAAATAGTTATTCATAGAATGCTTCATAATTTAATAGATATTTTGGATTTTAAACTAATCAAAATATCGCGTAAGCGACAACGTTCACAGCAATATCTCACCGCAGACTGAGCTGTCGTAGCATGTGTCACTCGCACTCAGCATGTCGTACCGGATGCAAAATCGAAAATTGTTATTTTTATTTATTTTTCCGCAGATGCAGATAATAAAAGACAAATTATTATTTATAATAATTATTCTTTAGACTTCTTTAGACATATACAAAAAGTTTGTTACATGTAGGATTAATAATAAAATAGTTTTTCGAGAAGAATCAAAAACTTGGGGTGTCAAACAGACCCCATCGGCACAGTTAGGTCAATACCAAGATTGTTAAAGCTGCATGACCTGTAAACTAATACAATCATATTTTTTTATAAAATGAATAAATCATATCTGAATTAGTCTGACTCATTTCGAACTTTGGGTAATGAGGACCCCGAGGTCCCTAAATGACAGAGGCCCCGATTAAATCCTTTTACCTTAAGATAGATACGATATAGTTTAAGATATATATCTACATAATGAATACAGTATACCCTCACATAGCGCTCTCTGCTATAATACGGTTTTCTATAACGAGTTCGACAGTACCTCCTATAGCACTCCATCCTAGAACGTAGATTTTTAAGGTCAAATTACATTTGTTGTAAATATGTATGGTTGACAATAAACAATAATACATGATAATGATCGATGTATTGAATTCGTTCAATTTACAAAATAAAATAAAAAGCCTTATATAACGTGGTCCTGATTTATTCGTTATAAGAGGGCTTAGTTTAATCGATTATTTGATTATTTTCGATATATATGGAATATTATTATAAAGTTACTTATTGTTTATATCTAATTTCCATCTCTTTGGTAATTTTTTAATTATTTTCTTGAAAAATCAGATGGATTAATTTCAAAATGAGGGTATTTTTTATATCGTTTATATTTTTACTCTCTTAATAAATGCTCTAAAACCCAAATAAAAAGAATGTGAAGGATATGGCGAATGAAGTAATATACTCATCTCAGTTTAATTGCTGAGTTGAGAAAAAATCCCCTTTTATTGAATAAATTTAATCTTTTTAGTTGTTGACAATAAACATCTGCTGTAATTATTTCAAATTAGATGAGCTTTCCGAAGTGTAAATCCGGGTTTCAGCGTCTGAATAGGTATTTGACTTTTGGTCAGCCACTGATTTTTCTTTTCACGTTGTCATAACTTATCCATTTATCATCTCCGATGACATTCGTCACAAATACAGCAGATTTTTCTGTCTAAACAGCAACGATCTACACGTGTTGACTGGGTGTTCTTTGCTCTTCTTTTTTTTAAAACGAGCCCATGATATGATGAATTATATATATTGTATATATATATACATATTTAATTAGAATAAAATAGACGAACTATATATAAAACTAAATATAAATGTATAGTTAGATAGACAAACCGAAATAAAAAAGGTAAATTCTTACAATTTCGTAGTAAAGAAATAATTACATATAATATAAACAAATACACCTATCCCTCGATTTACGTGGTAGATACGTTTCAGGAGAAAACGTGTAAATCAAAACTGTGTAAAACGAGACTTCGAGTTCATACAAAAACGGAAGATAGGTTCCAGAAAATCCGCGTAAATCGAGATCGATCAAGTTCATATAAAGTCGAGGGATAGGTTCCAGAAAACCGCGTAAAACTAGTACATTGTAAATACACATATATCTGCATAAGAAAAGAGATTTTGTTTAAGAAATAGATTTAATAGCTCGACATAAATTTAAACATGTTTGTTATAGGTAAAAGCATAATTATATAATTGTAATTTTATTATTCCGCCTCCTCACTGCTATATTCTAACTCAACCATTTTTTTCTTTTTGGTAGGCTCGAAATCACTACTATCATCGGATTCAAATCCGCAGCAGGCTCTTCTTCTCGTCTTATTAAATAGTCTGTAACTAATTTTTGTTTAAGTCTTTGTAAATTTCACTGTATTGAGCACACAGGCTTTTAAGGTCTCGCTAAAATTTAACAGCTCGTTCAATAATAGGATCAGTGGCAAAAACCTTATTTTCTAAGTTGTTGGTCAATTGTAAAATTTCAGAAATATCTTAAGACATAAATTTATTTGGTTTATTAGTAATATTTAAAAAAAATGTAATTTTTTTCTGACCGCGTAAAAGTGAAACCGCGTAAATCGAGGGATATGTGTATATAAAAGAATAAAAATATCCATTTGTGATTTAATAGCAATATTTCTTATAAGTACGGTGTTAGAAGGGGAAATTTTGTCATGAATAAAGGAATAATTTAGATTGTAATTAGCTAGAAAGGAAATGGATGGATTAATGGATTTAAATTTATAAGGATTATTATAAAAAGGGATGCATATTTTTTTATTAGTTCAGAAAAAGTGAGGATGTTGAGGTCTGTTCTGATTGTTTGGAATAATTTCGTAATAAGAGTATTGTGTTAATTTTTGTCTGTATTTTTTTGAGCAAAGTGGGGGCAGCTGAGCCCCAGATTTGGGATAAATAAAGGATCTGAGGTCTAATAACTGCGGTGTAAATTATTAGTTTAAGTCTAAGGGACAGGGATTTTTTTTACCAATAAGCAAACGATTTTTTTTAGGGATATTTTTGATATGCATTTTCCAAGTTAACTTTGGGTCGAAAGTTACCTCAAGACACTTCGCTTCGGAGCTCTGTGGTATCAAAGATCTGCTTTTATAGTGGATTTTAGCGAGTCTTTTATTTTATTTAAATAGTCGCTCTGATTTAAATAGTCGCTCTGGGGGGAATTCTGTAAATTCTCATTGCCCAATTTGAATCAACGAAATCAAAATTGACATCTGTTTTCAGCCAAAACTCATTCATAAACTTTATTAATAGTTTTTGTGGCATTGATTGGACTGAAGCCCTGTACGTTGAAAAATTATTAAATTAATTAAATAAATATCTCGAAAAATAAAACAATATGACATATTATTAATATTTAAACTATTAAAAAATCAACACAATATCAGCGTAAAGAAAAATATGGTAACTTGAGAATGTATTTATTCAGAAAATCTTCAAATACTCTGAGATTATGTGTGCCAAATTTTAAATGCACCTTTTCTTTGCATGCTCGGTGTCAACTATTTTTCACAGTCGACTTTTGTAACAATTCTTGGACGTTAATTACACAATTTCTCAAAAATATATATATTATGAGTTCATTGAACGTCCTGAGTCCGTTGTTATATCAAGCAAGGTTAAGATATAAAAAAAGGTATTCAAACTAAACAAAGAATTAATTCCCAAAATTCTTAACATTATTATTTAATTAGATTTTCAACTCTACACTACTTTATCATTTATCATAATCAGTAACCAGTAAGGTTATAGCATGTAAGCAACATGCATATTATTTCAATAATGTAAGTTAACCGCGACTGAGCTAAGTTAGTAGTCAGATAGGTGTCCAAAGAAATCTATAAATTCTGGAAACTGTTTATAACACTGGCCAGAGAGAGGGTATTTAAGAGGAAGAGACCAATTACCTCCGCTATAAATATTCGCATTGAAATAAGTAAATCATGCAAGAACTATACTGCTAATAATTTATTTTTCTATATTTTTTTATTATTTATTGTAAACCGAAAAGTTTTGTCATTTTTTGTTGTGTTTTTCAGTTTGTCACCGACTGCCGTCAAAAAATCAGGTAAATTTTGGTATCATTTTTAAGCTTTATTTGCAGTCTTGAGTTTATATTTTTCATTATTTTTTTATCCTTAGTAAATATGTCTAATATCTCGACCCATTTACGATTTTTATTGAAAAAAGAATTGAAGCCAAAGGAAAGTTCTTGAGGCCATCTAAGATATTTATGGACATGACTTATAACTTATAAAATGTATTAGACGGTTCAAATATTTTAGAGTGGTGATAGAGGTCAATAATGTAAGACTATTTGAAAACTAATTATCTGTTCGTCGCTCTTATCTATCTATGTATTAAACTAGGAGACTATATCGTTTCTAAAAAGGATGGTTACGGTTGATGAAAAGTCAAAGCTATACAATAATCCAAAGAGGAAAATGAATTACTTTCTTCAAATCAAGTACCAGTTTCAAGCCCTCGATCATCATTAACCCTGAAAAAGATACTTTTTTTACTCTGATTGAAGGCAAAACTGTTAATATTAAATAACTAACGACGTATACTACAACATGATAACGAAAAACCACCAGCAGGACAAATCATATAGGTAAAATTCAGGGAGTTGAATTTAGAAGTTCTACAGCAGTGGTCGCCAAACTCAATAAGAGTGTAAACTACTAGTGAAAATAAAAATCCCCATTTCAGGTGACTCACTGCGAGTAATTCCAGACAATAGACCATAGGTTCCCAAAGTGGGTCACCTGGGCCTTGAAGGAAGCTGGGGGGGGGGGTAATTCTGTCACTAGCAAACTAAGTAAAAAGGGAGCCATGAGGTGCTAATATTTATACCCTTATAGAATTTTAATAATCCGTTTTTACACGATGTGGAAATTCCTTTGAATAATATCATGTCAGTTGCTACTGATGGTACTCCAGCTACGGTAAGGTGCTATCGTGGCATTGAAAAAGTCGGTGCCAAATATATTAGCAGTGCATTGTGTGATTCATCGACAACATTTAGTTGCAATTAGATTATTAGATTTTCTAGCCTGCGAACTACTGGTAAAATCTGATGAATCTAATTAAGAATATTAAAAAAAATTTCGCACTGCGCGGCTTTCATTTATTTGGATGAAAATATCAGCTCAAGGGTAACTGACGAAATATTTTTAATATATGTTTTTACTTCTTGGACGAAGTAAAAACATATATTACATAAGTTCACTACATTTTTCTGTTTTATTTAATTTTAAAAATTTTGGGTCTGAAAGGGGAGCCATGGGTCAAATCAGTTTGGGAACCTATGTAATCTATTTGTTTACTTGTATCGGAAGTTATTTATGACTCAATAGTTAAATAACTTATTTGTGAATATTATCCATAAAAAATATAAAATATGGGCGAAATTAAAAATAAACTGTTGAAATAGCTATTAAATTGGCCAGTAGGTGTAATTGCAAGTTGTGTTCTTGTGTGCAAATATATACAGTCATCATTGATGTTGTTAAGCGATGCGACATCAAACGTTTAACGAGCGATTTGGCCTGACGCCATGCATCATTTCGAATTATGAAACGGATACAGTATGATTTAATTCAAAATTTGAATCGCAACGGCCGTGTGCGCGACGATTGACGCGGCGGCCATTTTGAATCGGGCGCGTTGGCCCCAACAGCCGGAAAGCCGGGCCGCCGCTCCTCATGAATGAGACGGATCTTCGAACGGTGACATTTTTCGCGCCATTCAGTTTGGCGTGGCGCGGATCCGCGATTTATGGGCCCGTGAGCTGGACTAGGAATCCGTAACGACTGCCAAAACAAATACGAATGTCGTTAAGCTAGTTGGTTTGTCGTTACGGTTTGTTGTCGCCGCTAATGCAGATATTTCAATCGTTGCCGACAACAATTACATTCGAATATTTCATTTCGCACGCGAAAATAATAATTATAAATATATATATATATATATATATATATATATATATATATATATATATATTTTTTCGTTTTAATAATTTCCCACCGCTCTCTTGTGATTTAGTGTCGGCTTTTTTACGGCATTCGCAACGATAACTTTTAATATCGGAATGCGTCGGCTTGACTGAATAGCTGAAAATATAATATAAATCAATACGAGGATCGGCGAGAATCGAAATCGAGCGTCTTCACTGTTTTGTCAAAAATATATTAAAGTTTCGCAATCATTAAAATTGAATCCGTTTATTTCGTAATGAATTTTGCTTACATAACAGAATTCAGAATAGCGAATTATCAGAAATCGGCTGACTCAGATCTAATTTTTTTATAATATATTCAAATCTTATTAATCTTAAGTCCATAATAATATTAAATAAAATGAAAAATAACTTAGAATTAAATTCTCAATAGAGCAAGAAAGTCATAAGCTTATGATATTGTCCACTCCTTATTTTCAGGACGTCCAACCGCTATTTTTTAACAAAAGCTCGCAGTTCGGAGAAAGCTTATTATGATCTCATAAATTTTAATCAAATAATAGACATTTACAATAACTCAAATTTAAAAACAGCCTCTATACTAGTTTTTTTATACTACAGACTATAAGAATATGAATAATAAATAAATAAATAAAATAAAATTGCATCTAAAAGCTGCCATCATCATCATCATCATTTGCCAGTCACAAGGCTCTCACTCGCTGAGGGCATGACCTTACTAAACTCTCGCATGGTAGTCGAGGCCAAAACCTGAGTCTCACACGTGACGTGAGGGCTCCCCTTTCGTGTCCATACCGCGGAGACCCGAGCCGTCTTGGTATGCGGTTTTTTGTAAAGAGTTTCCCTCTCTTGGCCATTGCTGGCATTGGACGTACATCTTCTACCATGTTGGTATCGGATTTTACCCTCTCAACTGTGTCCAGGCAAGTAGGAGGGGGTTTGTCACTTTTATACGTTTAATCTCTTCTCTAAGACGTTATCTGCTTATAACTGTTGCGCAATAGCAAGCCTTTTATCACGAGAAAGACCTCCTCAGTTACGGGTCCCCTAGAGAGAAGGAAGAGGAGCGAAAGTATCGAGACTAGACTAATTATTGGTCAACAGATTAGGGTTTTCCTTCAAAGGGTATACTGCCTCTGTGGTGAGAAATCCGTTAAATATTATTTATGTCGCCATATGTATGAGATTATGTGACAAAATACGAAATATGTTAATTTTTTAATTCAGCGTCTAAACCATGGACCTCATTTTTATTATTTAATTTATTTTTCAATAATTAATGTCAATTTTTTTACAATTACGGAGGGTCTAAAAACACATGCTGTAATGCCGGACCATAAGGAGGAAAGAAAGTAGGAGGGGGTTTGCCTCGGTATTCGTTTTTCCCTTCTCTAGGCGTTATCTGTTTATAACGAATCAGAGGTGTCAAGTCGCAAATGATTATTAACCATGTCGCGCAATAGCAATCCTTTCATCATGAGAAAGACCTCGTCAGAGAGTGGTTCCCTAGAAAGAAGGAAGGTTGATCTCTGAAAAACTATCAAAGTAAAATTCATGCCGCTACCATAACATTACAATTAAAGACTAGCAACCCATATAAAAAAACCAAAACTAAAACCATTAAATCTATTAAAACCAAGGAAACTTTTATAAAGTTCAAACTAAAGTAATGTACCCCTAAAAAAGTGTGTGAATGAATACATATTTCTGTCTATTTGTCAATATTTATATCTGGTCTCTAACGGATTTCTCACCACAATGAACCAGTATTGCTCTGAGAAGGAAAACCCTAACCTGTTAACCGATAAACGGTCTAGACGTGGAATCCATGACTCCCATAGACAACGGGTTAACCATATCTTGATGGATAGTCTTACCAACCCTGTGGCTGGTATATCCAGCTCGTTTTTATCATAAAAAAGCCACTTCCCTTATCTTTTTCAACATCATTCTATCTAGGATATTCATTTGTCCCATTCACATATTTTAAATAACCTTTTTTAATGCCAATGTGTTATTTTTTGTGGTCAATTAAAGCGCATCAACCTTTATTTTTCGCCAAAGAAACCCGAGACTCACACGTGACGTGAGGGCTCCCCTTTCGTATTCATACCGCGAGGACTCAAGCGGTCTTGGTATGCGGTTTTTTGTAAAGATTTTTTTTCTTCAGTCATTTCTGGCATTGGAAGTGTTTCTTCTACCCTGTTCGTATCGGATTTTATCCCGACTGCGTCCAGGCGAGTAGGAGGGGGTTTGTCTCGGTATTCGTTTGTTCTCTTCTCTAAGGCGTTATCTGCTTTTAACGAGTCACAAGTGACATGTAACGAGCGACCACACGCATACATATATGCACATCTTCCCAAAACGAGTCTCAAGTAGCAAGTCGCAAGTGATTATTAACCCTGTCGCGCAATAGCAATCCTTTCATCATGGGAAAGACCCTCCTCAGAGAGGGGTCCCCTAGAAAGAAGGAAGAGGAGCGAAAGTATCGAGACAGAATATAAGAATATGAATAATAAATAACTAAATAAAATAAAATTGCATCTAAAAGCTGTAGATTGTCATGTATTGAAAGTTTTTAAGAGCTTTTTGTTTTATGATCGGTATTTAACCAAAATATTCTCAATGAAATGAAACAAAGAGAAATACATTGCGTTACTGTCCTAAATTTATTTATTATTAGTCTTTTATTAATACATAAAATAATATAAATATTAGTAAACTGATAAAGATAAATTAATTGTTTATGTTAATAGTCTTAAAATTATCTGGTAAATATTTTTGATATAAAATTAAAACGCCTTTAAAATTAATTATTAATTTATTCATTGTATTCTTTTTTTTTGGCGCGGAAATGACGTTTTTCTCAATTGTCGGGGCTTATTCATCGTTCATTGAAAAAAAAATCTCCTTTTCACAGGGTTAATGTCCGGTGGATAAGGAGACCAAGATTATACAATAATTAAATAAATTGTTACTATAAATATTTAAGATTAATCGTCGAGCACACAGAAGCAAGGTTTTGAACTAAAAAAACGAAAAAAAACGAAAAAAAACGTTATTTTTGTGAAAATAAATCTATATTTTATATTTAAAACTAACGATTCAAAATCCCTCGACAAAAACGCGTGAAATATTATTTTATAGAAAACAATAAATAAGCATTTTATATAGACTTAATTTTATATTATAGACATGTGTGCCAACGCAATAAAACTGATATAGCCTTAAATAAAAATATATGCTTTAAATGTTATTTAATAATTTGTGCGCCTGGGGTCTATTGGGGACCCCAAGTTTTTGATGTTTCTCGAATAACTCTTTTAATATAAATGTGTAAAAAATAAATATACTAAATAATCATTGTCATTGTTGCCACGCGCACGATGTTTTTTCTCGCTCGCATCTGGTACAATACACCGAGTGTATTAAAAAGTCTAATGAATAGATTTTACACATAATCATTGTTCTTTGTTGTCTGCAATTGCAAAAAAAATTAAAACAACAATATTGACTGCTATTTTGTTATGTGCGCGATGTGTTTTCTCGCTCTGAAGAGTGAAACGTAAGAGTAGCATGTGCTGCGAGAGTCTAATCTTAGGTGAGATATTGCCCAAAGCTTTGTCATTTACGCATCTTATGCAAATGCTTTGTCATTTACGCAAATTATGAAGCATATCATGAATAACTATTTTTCTGCTTTTTAAAAAAATCGATAAAGATTGGGGTCCCTGAGATACCCCCTTCAGATGACGCGGTTGTTTTTGAGCCGCTGTGACGGCTGAGTTAAAAAGATATCAATAATAAAATGCATTTTATTTTTATTTTTGATACTAGAGATGAGGTAAATATTATTTTTTTAATACAATAACTTAGATAAATTTAATCTTTACTTTTTAACTTATGCAGCATGATTTTTTTTGAAATAAATAAATCGTAACAGTAGAAATTGCCATCAATTATAATTCTATTCATTTTTTTAAAAATATATTAATATTTTTCGGCGCGGAAATATCGTTTTACAGTTAAAAAAAAATCCACAAGTTAAATTTACAATCAGCCCTCCTATAGTGCTCCCTGCTATAAAGCGGTGTGTGCGAGAGTCCCTCTTAGACCAAGATCATTTAAATAATATGAATGGAATTTACAGTATATAATTAAAACAAAATTAAACTTAACTTTGTATGGATACCTAGTCTTCTATAGAACAGGTTTCTGTAGCGTGATCTTGGCACTATAGAAGGGATGACTATATATGATAATTTTTATCGTATTTGGGCCTCCAAAGGGTTTAATCAGTGATTATTATGCTTAAATCTATAAAAAAAAAATCAAAATTAAATATATATCATTGGAATAGTTATAAGGATTCTTTATATAATTTGTTGCATTATATTGAATTTGCACAGCCACTATCTGACTGTCGTAGATGCAAATCTCGCAGATGCACTTAAACGCTCAAAGTGCATTAGCCTCATAATCGTGCAACAAAATCTCGCTAACAAATAGCCGTCCAGATTATATTTAGCTCCTTTAGTAGCGAAGCTTCCTCCACTCGGTAACATCTGATAACATCTGATTACTATTTCAGCTTCCAGCGCACTCCGACAAAACTATCCTCAGAGTGCAACTACTTAGGACCATATTGTTGCATCTGGCTATGTGAAAATTTTAAAAGCTCGTTTTTCCCCGATGAATAATTTAATATGCAAACGCGTGACGGGAGGCTGACGTGCTAAAAGGGTTAAGATGCACACAATTACCGGCGAAAATATTAATAAAATCAACACAAACAGCGTCGTATCGATTTGGCGTCGGCGTCGCCGAATTGCTACGGATGTTTCAATTAAAAATTCAAAGGGCTTCTAAACGTAAACCGCACCCATTACGGAATAAGAAATTAGGCCGGCGCCGATTGGCCGGCTGCTCGCCGGCTCTTGTGACTCGTTAATGATTAATTATTATTAAGGGGGGGGGGCGATTTTTATTGTACGCTTTTTGGTCACCCTGTTCGGGCCACATTGTGACACGATTCCCACAGGTTTGAATTTAATGAGCAAATAATATGTCGGCGAAATATGTGCATATTGAAATTTCTATGCGAAGATCGCATTATGATTCAACTCGTCTCTCTGCGGGGATGTAGTGCCAGCAGAGTACAGGTGTAGTGATATCTGACGCCGGAGCTTCTCAAACATTTATTATTAAAAATTATATATTAATATATAAAAAAAGATTATTTTTTTGATTATAATTATAATGAATGCTAATACTTAAATAAAAATAATATGAAATGCTACACTTGATTCTGACGTATCTTGACATTAGTAGCAATGTTGCATACTTACCAGAAGCTGCTCGTCCACATACACTGCGGAGCTACAGAAAAAATATATTTTCATATCATCATCAGCGCATGGGCCTTACCGGACTCTCGAATGGTAGTCGAGGCCAAATGAACCCGAGTCTCACACGTGACGTGAGGGCTCCTCTTTTGTGTCTATACAGCGGCGACCTAGGCCGTCCAAATTTATATTAAGTGTTACGCCGCACGGAGTAAAGCAAACGGGCTGTCTGCTCGTCAGCGCTACCAGCATCGTGTATTGAATGAATGCGGGGTGGCAACAAGCTTAGGGGGGGGGGGGGGGGTCGCTAGGCGCTGGGTCGCGCTGCAAACCGGAGCAGTTTTTTTAATTTTAAATCTTCCGCAGCATCGCAAAATATTTTATAAAATATGTTTTAATAAATACCAGCTATATTTATCAATTATATCTGAAAGAAATTATAATTTTATCATAAGTTTTAAGTTGAGGAAAAATGTGTAAATATCACGAAAGCAATATAATATATTTTTTAATCAAATTCCGCAATGTATTTTTAAAACAAAAGAGTTTAAGAACTACTGATACATTATTTATATCATTTATAGGTAAACTTGCTGCTAAAAATAATGGCAATAACTAAGGAATACAATAATAATGTAACAGATATTAATTTCGTAACCAGTGTATTAAATAAAATTAAAGTTTGAAAACGACTTAAAATAAAAGTATTTACTCTGTATACATATATTAAATATTATTTAATAAAATTATAAAAAAAGAAAAAATAATTTAAAAAACTCATTCTTATGACGTATATTAATAACACACTGCCTACGGGGAGAATCGCGGTCAAACTTGCGCTGGGGCGGGGCGCATTCGCCGAAATTTGGTGAAAAATCATAACTCTTTTATTATGCATTATTACTCAAGATATTGAGTTGAAAATTAAATTACTTCAACATTTGCTGGATAGTTAATGGAAAAAAAAATTAAATCCGAAAGCAGGAGTCACTTAACATATTAAGAACGGGCGTAATTGATTTTGTCGGCTAGCATGTGTTATTGCGCGCCCCGGACATACACAAATACGCTTTTGACGTGGAATTCACGTCCCCCGTGAGCAATGTGTTAAAATAAGTGAAAAAGAGCCTACCTTCTAACCTTCCCTTCGTATTTGTCAGCTTTTTTGTGCTTCTACTACAGAAAATATACTAATAATCAGGGGCGGCTCGTCCACATACACTGCGGAGCTGTAGCACACCCAAGAAAATTAAGGAAAAATATATTTATTATGTATTAATATATCTATTGATTATATATTATGTACGTAAAATATAAATTAAAATTATATTTAGCACTGTTTGTTCGTTAGCGCTACCTGTGTCGTGTATTGGATAGATACGGGGGGGGGGCAGCGGAGTGGGGGGATCTTTTTTGTGGATCACTTTTGAAATATACATTGTTCCATTTTTAATCTTTCGCATATTTGTTTCTATTGATGGATTCTTTCAGATTCAATCGATAATTAAAATATTATTCTGAAAAATATGCACATTTTTATCTTCCTGATAACCTAAAGATGTTAAAATAAAATTCTTATATTAAAATATCTACTGAGAGCTTTTGTACGTATAGTCAACCCTTCTATAGCGTCGAAATACGCACAATGCCATCGAAATCCCCCTTATAGAAGACAAGATCTTATATCAAATTTTGGATTAATCTTTTTCATTGTATTTTGTAAATTCAATAAAAACAATACATTAAATAATTTTATACATATATTGTATGATCTAGAGGGGACTGTTTTATAGCATGGGGCGTTATAGGAGGGGTTTACTTTGTCTGCATTAAATGCCAAATATAAATAGTCTTAGTCTTAATATTTTTTTCGTCTGAGTTTCAGCGCTATATGTATACAGTGGAACCTCTCATAACGAGCATAATTCGTTCCAGAGTCTTGCTCGTTGGTGAAACACTCGTTAAGCGAACATAATTTTCTCATTAAAATCAATATAAAACACGATAATGCATTCCATGCCAAATCATTTTTTTTAGCGTTTATTCAAATAAAATTACATGCTTATAAATTGTTAAAGATTGTAACAACTTGGATAAAAAAAATCGAAACTAGCTTATTATTTATTAATTTATGACAAATAATTAATTATTTTTTATTAGAAAGCTGTCTAGAGACATTTGTTTTAGCCGACTCTTTAAAATTTGGTGAAAATGTGACACAGCGTTATCATTGAATATTTTTGTAGCACGCATAGCCACCTCCTTATTAGGATGATGCTTCTCAATGTACGATGAAACAGTTTCCCATGCTTTCAGCATTTCTCTTATTGCGTCAGAAGATTGTTCCCCTTTCTGCGTTACTCGTTATGCGAAATGTCGCTCGTTAAGGGAGCAATTTATTCACTTTTTTTTGCTCGTTATGCGAATTACTCGTAATGCGAGGTGCTCGTTAAGATTGGTTCCACTGTATTATGTTTCAATTTTAACGATGTTAATTATATTATTAAATAATGCATCGGCACAGTTTGGGAAGCTGCGACCGCTCGAGGGAGAGCCAGGAGCGTCCCGGCGCCAGTCTGTATGCGACTCGCTCGGCGTCGGGTCGCTTCGGGAAACTGCGACTCTCGTCGACTCGCGTCGACCGAACGAAACACAATTCAACAGTGTGTCGAAATAAATAAAATAAAATAAACACAAGAGCGAAAACAGTTTTCAGAACAAACATGTGTCGAGATTTGCGTGTGTTGTGAACGGCGGGAAAATAACGTAAAAAAAAAATCGGAAAGAAAATTGATCGCAGACCGTAAATCATCAAATCAAAACAATGATTCAACCCTTTCGCGACCAGATTAATTTGAATTGAGATTGATCGCGGAATATATGTTTTAATCGTTTCCGCGACATTATTAAATTGTGTTTTGATGTATAACGCGCTTATAAATCATTGTTAAAAAAATAAGATATTCAAATTCGTCCCCGTCCGCTTCGGCCGCTAATTAAGAAAATCTAACAAAAGATTTTCCACAAATTCATTATTCGAAAGACCTTCGTTCTAATAACATCGCCGTTGTTTAAAAATACTGAGAGATGGTTAAACCGCGATAAAGCCGCAATATTATTCTGAAATATATTTTTATTAGTTCTGTGACAATCTCATAAATATTTTCTGTGATAGATCGGATATATTCTTGGGAGATAGAGCAGGTGCCGTGGATTAAGACTGACAAACGCCGGAAACTGGATCGAGGTAAATATATTTAATTTAAGATCGATAATAATAAATATCTACACGAAGCAGTCTAAGGGTTAATCCGTTCTTCGTATGTTCGAGTTAGTTGTGTAAGATTTATTTTAGTTCGAGGGTAGAGCCAACACCGAGATTAATATGGTTTCAATTTATGAAATAACCCTCGAACACCTCAAGGGATGCGTGTACATATTAATACGCTCATTCACACGGCTCTCTAATCTCGATTAAATATTTTTTATAAAAGTATCTGGAATTATTATCATGGAATTAGTGGATATTTTCGATTGCCCCGCCCCCTCTGCCTAGCGAATCCGAGCCGCCATTAAAATCTAGAATATCGGAGATGCTTTTACGAGCCACTTACTCTTATAATAACGAGAAATGGCCGACCATAAAATGGCTTTGCTCACAATAATGGCTAATTATTCATGCTAAGTCCATCAATTCCATTTTGCATAATTTTATTGCGTTCGAGAGACGAAGGAGCCGCGTTTGCCACACACGTGGCACGCTGGATGAGGCACGTCGCGAGTGACATCAAAGAAATTTATGCAGCAATTAATTAATATAGCCCTAGAATCGGATACACCGATTTAGACGAGAATATCCATTGAAAAATAAAACGTTTAACTTATTAAATATAGAAATCAATCTACTCAAAACATGTTTATTTATTTTGAGTAATTTTGCGCATAAATAAATTGTTATGCAGATGAAAATTAATCTACCAAAAGAAAATTTTTCGCTCGAATAAATTACCATTTAAAGCAGTGTGCTATTTAACACACACATATATAGGTTTAAATTAAATATTTTCTAATGTTTAAGAGTTTCATGACATTGAAGACTATTTTTTTCTAAATAAATATTTTCGTTCGATTTTTAGTCAATTTTATTGAGATAATATCTAACAAAATACCTTAATTTGTCTAAGATATTATTAAATTAAAATAAATTGGCTGATATTTAACAGCTTTATGAAGCCGACTTTCGACTTTGACTTTACTATAATATTATTTTCCTTGACAATAATAGTGTTATTTGATATAGAATCTATTTTTTTAGATTTTTCTTGTTGATTGACAATCACAACTGCATTTAATTTTTTTTTTCCAAAATAGAAACCGTGTCGTCCGAAGGGGTTAAACGATTTCACTGTATTATATATTTATTGAGAGAATTACGAAATACTATAATTAGGCTAAGATAATATTAAATTAATAAAAGCTCTATGACAATGAAGCGAAAAATCGCGTTATAAATAATACTACAAAGTTTTCTAGGTTATTATTTTTATTATTAAACATGATAAAACGCTAGATATGTAATATTATCATTTAAATATAATCTATTCCCTTAGATTTCTGTCAAATGTATTAATCATTTACATATTGCATTGAATTTTGTTTAAAAAAATATTTTAAATAATATTTCGTATTAACCGATTTTTACGTTAAGCGTTTTCGTGTAAAACGATTTACACTGTATTATATTTTTATTGGAAACATTTCTAACGAAATACTAAAACTAGGTTAAAGTAGAAAACGTTTTATGAGATAGTATACATATTTTTTTTCGTTGTGAGATCGAAATCTTTTAGATATTGTTTCGTGTTAACCGATTCTCATATTAAGTGTTTTCGTGTTAAATGATTGTCAATATAAATTATATTTTTATTGAATACTAATATCTATCGAAATACCACAATTAAGCTAAGATATGTAATATTATTGTCTTGATAAAATCTATTACCTCAGATTTTTCTTGAATTTGAATAATCATTGTATTTTGTTTCTAAAAAAATATTTTAATTAGTAAATTTTTGTTAAAGACCTCTAATTTTTTAAGTAAACAACTGTGAGTAAATAATAAAAACGTGTTGATGTTCTATTAAGTTAGATGCATCCTTTTTTTCGTTGTGTTATGTGAATTTTTTTCGTAATTAGCGATTGTTTCGTGTTAACAGATTTTTCATATTAAGCGTTTTCGTGTTAAATGATCAAAATATCACAGTTAAGATAATATGAAATTAAATTAAATTGTCTGATATTTGTCAGTTTCATGAGAATAAATGACGCGATTTTTCGCTTCGACAATGAATTTTTATGATATAGACTTTTTATTAATCAGATTTTTAATATTTGTGTTATTTTTTATGTAATCCATTTTTTTAGATCATTCTTAAAATTTATTGACAATTTTAGCGCATAAAAAGATTACCCTTATTATTATTATTATTATAAAAAAGATTATATTAAAGAAGACCCCTGTCTTAAAATTATATTTTGGTTATTTTTAAATTTGAAATATTGTTGGGAATCTATATTTAATTTTTTATCAAAATCGAGAGACTGGTTTTAAAGTTATGCTCAATTTACGAAATCTCTTGTTTAGTGCATTTTTAGGACCGCCGTTAAATCTGCCGAAAACAAGGATTTTTTATGTTCTATCATAAATCGATATTTCGTATATACGAAATGGCATACGATATTTCGTAGCCGATGACGTCAACGTGGCGTATGCGGTAGATAACAGTTGGCTGAAACAGGACGCCAACGTGGCGTATGCGGATATTAAAGTTGAATATATAATATGAAGCTCATAAAAATATAAGAAGTTAATTAACTATAGTATTTTATAGATTTTTTTATCAAAATCAATTGTGTTAATAATTTAAAAGTAAGGTTTAAAGCAGTGATGTCGAACACGCGGCCCACGGGCCGCATGGGGCCCAGTTCGTTTTGTTTGCGGCCCTATTGGAGTTTTCTTCCTTCTACAAATATTAATTTCATTTGCAAAAGGGCTAATTTCATTTTACAAATGATTAATTTCTTTTGCAAAAGGATGAATTTCATTTGCAAAAGGATGAATTTCATTTGCAAAAGGGTGAAAATGACTTGCAAAACTGAATAAAAAAATGCTTAAATAGGTACGAAACACAAAATAATAAATTTAAAAACAAATAATGACTTAAAATAATTGTATATCATTTAGCTCAAAATTTGAAAATCATAAAGGGTGGGTTGAATAATGGGTTGAATTACATACGACATTAATTAATAAATTGTTTTTTATGCGGCCCATCAACGATTTCTGTTGGACAACACTGGTTTAAAGCATTAAATAAAATAAAGCATGCACATAATTAATGAATTAAATTTAACAATAATAACTAGGGCCAATAAACTTGACCCAGGCGTGCATTTAATACACATATATTTATAGAAAAATAAATATTTAA
The DNA here is from genome assembly GCA_022495035.1 of Philopotamus ludificatus. Taxonomy (NCBI): domain Eukaryota; kingdom Metazoa; phylum Arthropoda; class Insecta; order Trichoptera; family Philopotamidae; genus Philopotamus; species Philopotamus ludificatus. The sequence continues at coordinate 17,960 of JAGXCT010031620.1, forward strand.
TTTGATTTCATCATTATCGCATCGCAATTTACTGTTGATTACGTTAAAACGACAATTGCGCCCCGACGATTGCGCCTGAGATTAACGTAAATAGCGACATTTCCGCGCAAAAAAAATATTTTTTCACTACTTATTTATTATACTAATTAAATCTTTAGATGTTATAACAGATCACTATTGATTATTGAGGCGGAATATGTGTTGATATCGCATCGCTCATGGTTATAATACATTTTTTTCAATAGATACGCGGATTAATCATCAATCATCATATGTAACATCATCAAAACAACACAATAAGCCTTTGACTATGACAATCCATCTCGAATTCGTCTCCGAAACATCTACCCGACATCTCTGTTGAATCAATTATACGTTAGGGTATTGTTCCGGCAACTGCTCCATTGTTCCAAACATATCGTCGAGCTGTGCTCATTGTTGTCGGCGCTACAAAACAGGTGCCGGATTGAGATGGGGGCTCCGCCGACTCTGGGGGGCGGAGCCCTATTGTCTAATGTCAAATGTAAGTAATTAACGCGGAGCCTTTTTGTGAGCTGATTAAACACAGTCATTGTCGCGCCGTGCAGAGTTAGCACATCGTTAACTGCAGAGGCCCGTTTTTAATGATGTTTACATCGTTCGGCGGCAAAAAAATATTAATAAAATAAATTGTTTATCGCGTGATAACATACAAATGGACGTATACGATCGATTAAATCGCGGTTTTAGTTAATTTTAGCCTCGATTTTAATGCCCGCTAAGTGCCAAGAATTATAGAACACGGTTAAAAATACATAAAAGTGAATCCAATGAACGTAAAATTCGCAATCGAATCGCTTACATTAGTGTTCTATTTTATATTCGTGTATACAACCGGAAAAACGGTTTCATATTTCAGTTTTTTTTTTTGAAGAAAAACGCTTTATATTATCGGTTTTTTATTTATTATTATTTAGCTCCATTGAGAATGGAGCGTTCCGTACTTTCGCAGGTGAAGCCATTCTATGGTTTCCTAAAGGAACTTTAGACTTGCACGAGCATTTGAACTTAATTATTAAACGTGAATAAGGTCAGACATCTAATTAATTAGCGGGGATGTGGGATGTTGTGGGGGATGCGAATTAAAACACTCCCCATCAAATTTCAAATAATTAAACATGTCTATATTATTAATTGTGTGCTCAACTCTTTTTTTACACGATTTTGAAATAACACGGCCCACAAAAAAATAATGAACATATATTTTTACATGAATTATTTTTTCTAACACGATTCTCAGAAACAATTACATTTAATATTTTCAGTTTCATGCATCAGATGACAGCAGATTTATGAAAAAAATGGTTTCACGAGTGTTTTGTTCCCTCTAAGTACTATATTAATCCTAATTATACCCTAGGCGTAATCATACTATTATTTCACATATATCTTTTGCGATCTATTTAGAACCCCAAGTTTTTAATTTGATCAAAGGAGTCTAAAGAATAAATATTATAAATAATCATTGACAAAAAAAATAAACATATTCGCTTCTGTTGGCTCAAGCGCGATGTTTTTTCTTACTCGCATCCGGTACGATGTGCCAAGTCTAAGTGAAACGGTGAAACTTTACGTCTAACTAAAGAATTCATCAATATCTTGACTCTTAATGCTTGGGGTATATTTTACATTATAAATAGACCTTCTTCAGGCAACGCAGTTGTTTTCGAGCCGCCGTGACGGATCGGTCAAGTTACCATTGTTATCCTTACGTTTCTTAATGACTGTTAATTATCTCATAAGCCGTATGCTGTGTAGCCTTGGCTTATATTTTCGTTAGATAACCAAGTGTTGAGTTACTCCTTAAAATTGCTATTACTTGATGTCCGTGTTAATGAGGTCCACTAATTTCATTTTAAAGGCTTCCATTTGATTATTTTCCTTCTCGTTTATTCAAAAACTGTCATATTGAGGATCAGGGCCGGTTGAACGTTTTATAACTTTAAACTTAGTTACTGTATTTAGGTCATTTATTTTATAATCCCGCAATGAAATTCGTCGATTATTTCATAGCGAAAAAAAAATCAACAATATTCACTTACGTTGTCACAAGCGCGATGTTTTTTCTCGTTCGCATCCGGTACGATACGCCGAGTGCGAGTGAAACCATACGACTGAAAAATTATGAGGCATATCATGAATAACTATTTTTATTCTTAGAATTATCCATTTTTCTTATAACAAGTCAAGATATTGAATAAATGATATGCTTGGGGTCTATTTTCCACTATAAATAGAATCCCTTCGGATGTCGCCGTTGTTTTCGAGCCTCCATGGCGGATATGTTAATAATATTTCGGTAATTTTTATACTAAGTTTATTTTTTAAGACATAATTTGTGTGAGTTTATCAGGTCAAGTTTCTTTCAATCATTGATTTGTAGTTGGCTTGTTGTAAATAAAGGTTGCTCATCCCTGTTGTAATAGATCAACCAAATATTAAATTGCTATTTTTGTCACAAAATACAACTTCATTAATTCAGCCATTAAATCAGGATATAAATAATAGCAATAATTAAAATTTATATTTTGGATCCAATCGAAGAAAGAAGCTTTTACAAATGATTCTTCCGCCATTAAGCAAGTGTAGGTTTCTACAATAAATACTTGTTGGAATGCAATTTGCCCATAATGCATAAAAAGTGAAAGTTCAATACCATAGTAATCAGTAGAAGTTTCTGAAATTATAACTCTATCACATGCTATTGGGAAGGAAAACTCTGACATGTTTTAACATGCAATTGCGGATATCGATGAATTAATGGCTGAAACACCTTTAGATGATGAGGAACTAATTGATATTATGACAGATTGCGGAAAGATTATAATAACAAAGATGAAGAAGCAGGCAAAATTAATCAGCTTACAGCTGTTTTGAAACACAAAGGCTTGGAATTTGCTACTAATATGGAACAACATTTTCTCACTCATGATCCCGATCTAGAACGAGCTTTGAACCTCAGAAGGACCTGCAGATGTATACAGCTGGGTATCAAGAAATCTATAAACAACTAGCCTTCCTATAAGGATGAAATCGAGATCTTGGTATAGAAATTAAAGGCACTCACAAAATTTGGGAACTGTGCTTTTTTTTTTTAGAAATTTAACGAAATCAATACATAGATCATTTTTTTTATTCGCATATTTTAAAAGACTTCGTTTAATGCCAATGTATTATTTTTTGTGATCAATCAAAGCGAACCTGAGTCTCACACGTAACGTGAGGTCTCCCTTTTCGTGTCCATACCGCGGGGACCCAAGCCGTCTTGGTATGCGGTTTTTTTTTTGTAAAGATTTTCCCTCTCTCGGCCATTGCTGGCATTGGAGTGTATCTTCTACCACTGTTGGTATCGGATTTTACCCTCCCTACTGTGTCCAGGCAATTAGGAGGGGGTTTGCCTCGGTATTCGTTTTCCTCTTGTCTAGGCGTTATCTGTTTATACCGAATCAGAGGTGTCAAGTCGCAAATGATTATTAACCATGTCGCGCAATAGCAATCCTTTCATCATGAGAAAGACCTCCTCAGAGAGTGGTTCCCTAGAAAGAAGGAAGGTTGATCTCTGAAAAAGTATCAAAGTAAAATTCATTTCGCTACCATAACATTACAATTAAAGACAAGCAACCCATATAAACAAACCAAAACTAAAACCATTAAATCTATTAAAACCAAGGAAACTTTTATAAAGTTCAAACTAAAGTAATGTACCCCTAAAAAAGTGTGTGAATGAATACATATTTCTGTCTATTTGTCAATATTTATATCTGGTCTCTAACGGATTTCTCACCACAATGAACCAGTATTGCTCTGAGAAGGAAAACCCTAACCTGTTAACCGATAAACGGTCTAGACGTGGAATCCATGACTCCCATAGACAACGGGTTAACCATATCTCGATGGATAGTCTTACCAACCCTGTGGCTGGTATATCCAGCTCGTTTTTATCATAAAAAAGCCACTTCCCTTATCTTTTTCAACATCATTCTATCTAGGATATTCATTTGTCCCATTCACATATTTTAAATGACCTTTTTTAATGCCAATGTGTTATTTTTTGTGGTCAACCAAAGCGCATCAACCTTTATTTTTCGCCAAAGAAACCCGAGACTCACACGTGACGTGAGGGCTCCCCTTTCGAATTCATACCGCGAGGACTCAAGCCGTCTTGGTATGCGGTTTTTTGTAAAGATTTTTTTTCTTCAGTCATTTCTGGCATTGGAAGTGTTTCTTCTACCCTGTTCGTATCGGATTTTACTCTCCCGACTGCGTCCAGGCAAGTAGAGGAGGGTTTGCCTCGGTATTCGTTTTCCTCTTCTCTAGGAGGAATCTGCTTATAACAAGTAGCAATGATTATTAACTTAATAGTATATTTGTACTGTCTTTTCTGATTTTTCTGATCGTTATTTCTTAAATTTCACCTATCTAAAATAGATACCTAAAGAATCTGGGATCTTCTTGTCTTTCCAATTTTGATAATAATATTTGTACCAGATTTTTGACAGAATATTCCCCAGTCCTTTTTATATTCCTCATTGTTGCATTTGCTGGATGAGCAGGACATCTATCTAAGAATAAGTTAATTTTTATTTTCTTAGCTTCCTTCAAAGCATCAAGTCTTCTATCCTTCTTATTTGCAGCATCTTTAGCCGATAATGACATAACATTTAAAGAAAATATTTAAATATCTTTAAAAATTTATTCTAATTTTAAATATTTCAAACGTAAATTGCGGGAAATAAAAAACGTAAAGGCGGATACTAAATATAATAAATATATAATATGTTTTACACGGTTTTTTGTAGAACGTATCCACCGTGTAAAAACAGAGTTGGGGTGTACATTATAAAAATACTAATATAATATTATATTCTCTTCAGTATACATTTTTTTTAAAACGGAAAATTCACATATTCTTTTTGACAAGCCTCTCTTTTGTCTCTATCTCCATTTAGACGTCGCTTTTATTCCTCTAGAGATTTTTAAATATATATATTTTTAATACGGATATAATAAAAATACGCTCGACAAATATTTTATTTGAATAAAATATTTAAAATGACGTATTGAAACGTGTACGGCCTCATTATGTAATACGGTTACGCGAGCGCATCGAATCCACGCGTCACGTAATACGTAAATTGTCCCATACACGTATCGCACACGTCAATTTTTTATTATATTTATTTTATACGGTATAAATCCGTATACGATTTTGTAAACAATTTCTCGTTAATATTGTATTATGGGAGTCTGTCGTTTTATTCATCCCCCTTTCCTTTCAAATTCTTCGCCTTTCTACTTTTCTTTTGTACCCGCGGGGAATAGTCCTTACTCTCGTTCTTGTAAACAAAAAAGCGAAACATGTAACGAGGTTTTTGGGAATTTAATTAAGTGCAGAGGGAAGGGGTGCAAAATTTTTTAGATTTTGTTAAAGCGTGCCAATTAAAATGTTCGAACAACTGCGACTCGTCCGACCTCATGTTTTAAAAATTAATTATTATGATAAATAATTTACATATATACGCAGCGATGCGAGTTGGACCGTTTCTCTCGGATGTGTGGTTAACCGACTCCTAAGTTGAGCGGAATAACTTATCTTAAGATCATAACAAAGCTTTGAGTCATAATTACGTTTTCCGCAATGTGTGTGTGAGTAATACAGAGTCGGCGTCGTTTTAATTAAACGAATAAATAAATATTTTCCGGACACAATGGAAGAAATTAGAGCCTAAATAAACATTACGCACAGTGGCGCGCAATTATTCAAAATGGCCGGTGAAATGAGGCGGGTTTATTTTTTTATTTTTTTTTCTTGAAAATACAAACGTCGAGTGACTTTTGGGAATCGAAATGGAAATACCGAAAAGTGCTCAAGATTCTCATTTTCTCTCCGGGGACTTTGAGTAATAAAGAGAATTTGATTGCAGACTCGTTTCGCTTCTATGAGCATTTAATTAAAACATCGATGTCAAGGGGAAAAATCCAAATATATTAAAATGGCAATAAATTAATTGAAAAAAGAATTAAATATCGCTATATAATGGAGATTCACATTTATACACTTTTACTAAATGAATAATTTTAATATAATTCTTTTTATGCACGCTTTTGATTATAAAATGGTATTTTTAAAAATATAATATCTTACTCTGGCGTGGAAAAATTCGATATTTGTCGTTTATCTAATTACATTAAAATAAAAAAAACAACAATGCTATGTGAATGGCATAGATTTTCTATATCAATTTTCTTTGCTTTAATAAATATTTATTTAATTATATCTTAAAAATAATATTAATATTTTTTTATAGAATAAAAAAATTAAATTTAACTAGCTCTACACATATATTATTTTGTAAAATAATTTCCATTGTTCTATATAAATTTCCTCCACACTTTTTTTGTAAAAATGCTGAGGTTTATTCAAGAAAAATGTATTTTTTACGTCTTCCAATGAGTAAAAAAATATTTATAAGTAAATGCTCTAAAAGCTTAAAAAAAGATAATCTGAAGGCGAAATATATTTGGTGAATAAGGTTGATGCTGTATTTATAGCAGCATCATCTAGTTTTAGATTACTTGAGTTTATCGTTTAATCGACATGTTCAAATTATTTAAACAAACAGAAGTTTTAAGACGCCTCTATAATTTTCGCAGATGATCTTGGTAGCTTTATTTGGTTTCAGATCCTTTTCGAAAAAAATAGCATAAAATATCGTGAATCAGTCTTCCAATTTCTAATATTTACAAAAAAATGTAGAATACAAATAAATCTCGAAAAATGATACAACGTTCAAATCATTAGTTTTTCGCATCAAATGTATAATAAATGATCTAACTTACTGTTCTAATTAATTTAATTTAAGAGTTATTAACAATGGGAATGGTTTCTGACTCCTCAGAAAATGCAATAATTTTAATCGATTTTTAGTAATAAATTCTATACCATTTCTATAAGATGAACGTATTTTTTTACACGGTAATCTTTAAACGTATCCTCAGTGCAAAAAGAAAATCGAAAATATATCATTTTAATTTAAATAAATATTAATTAATTATGATGTATTAATGTTTAGTTTTTTTATTTATCTATTGAAGCAATTCAATTATAAATTTTTATAAAAAATAATCTTATTCTAATAACGTATACTAATAATGATGTAATTTAATACTCAAGGACCCGGTCCCGCGTTAGTGCGGAAATTTTCGTAAACGGTAAA
>JAGXCT010031621.1:0-14703 GCA_022495035.1 Philopotamus ludificatus
GGTGCTTGAGTGTTAAGAATTTCTTCTCGATTTTCTCTAGCCTGAGGATATTCGAAGCGTCATATGGCGCCCAGATGATAGATCTTTATTCAAGTAAACTTCGAACCAATGTATCGTATAGCAACTTTATTACTGAGGTGTTATGTATGTTTTGAGAATTTCTCAAGACAAAACCCAACATTTTATCAACAAGGTATTTTACATACCTCAAAGTATTACAAAGAGTCAGACAGATATTATTATTATCAGTATTAATTTATCATAATCATCATAGGCGCAACAGCCCTATTGTAGAGCCCTGGCTTCATCTAACACCCTTCTCCAATTTATCCGGTTTGTTGCCACGTCGCTTCATCTTCTGGTAGGTTTCAATGATGCAGTGTCCCTCTGTACACAGTCCAATCACCTCAGGCTTAGTCTTCATTTTCTCCGGGGACACGAAGGCTTGTTAACCATAAGCCTTTTCGGCGGCTGACTGATCCGCATCCTTGACACGTGACCGGCCCACTGGAGTCTGGCCACTCTGACGACAGCTCCTCGTTGCTTTTGATACGCCATTCCCCATTGTCGAATACGGCTCCAAATATTCGTCTCAGAGTTCTCCTCTTCAGGACATCCAGTTATTGCTCATCTTGTTTTGTCAAAGCCCAACATTCAGATCATGTTAGGACGGGCCTGATGAGGGTTTTGTAGAGCTTGACTTTGGTTTTCTTTAAGAGCAATGTCGACCGTAGATGCTTTTGAAGTCCAAAGTAGCACCAGTTTCCCTGCATAATTCTTCTTCGTACTTCCAAATTAGTTTCATTGTTGTTCGTAATAAGTGAGTCGAGATATGTAAATTCCTGGACGGCCTGGGAGGAGTTTATGGGTTCGTCTTTGGCATATTTTATTATTTAGGTGGCCTTCTAACCCTGAGACGGGTCTTCGCTACCTGTAGGACACTTTTCTGATGTCAGAACTGTGACAGTTGTCCTCCAGGTTATCTTGGCTCTTCGAATACGGGTCAGGTCGCCAGCCATAAGCCCGGGAGCCGAGCTGCCACCGCGCGGATTGTAACAATAATAATCAGACGAGGTCTGAGCCAATTCGTATTTAATTCTGGGTATGATCGGATGCTACCGGCACCTCCTGTAGCACACACGTCACTGAATTGGCCTGAAATGCGGCCAGGCTCATCATAGCTCCGAAGAATCCACGAAACCATGATTGTGCCTAGCGGACATCCTCGCCAAGTCCAATACAGACACGCGACAATACTCGACTTGATCCTTAGTCCCATGCCAATAGCCGTTCTCATTATTCGCCGGTATAGATCCTTGAGATCTACCCACAATGTCTATGTCATTCGCATAAGCAAGAAGCTGCACCGATTTATTAAGAATGGTGTCATTCTTTCCACGCCGGATTCTCTTGTCAACCTGCCTCAAACCGCAGAGTACCTCAAGTATATATTAATAATATTAATTTATCTCTAAGGATTTATTTATCGATATTTTTCACATGCACTATCGTAAATATTACTCGAGACGGTTTGATCGCTCCCCCGTTGCTATTCTTATTACTGGGGTAGGTTATTTTTATGATATTCTACGTAAAACATTGCCTTGGGACTGAAAAAAGGGCGTAAAGGCATCATCGAACGTTATTTTGTGGGCTGATAAGTGCAAGGAGATAAGGCTTGCCGGATCCTTTGGGAGTTGTGGGATTCTTCCATTAATCTTGCAAGAAGCGACGGTATAATAGTTTGATCGGATTCGCGAAAATTATATTTATAGAGATTTTTTGATCCACGCCGCTGGATATGAGTGCAGATCCGCTGTTTGCAGACACTGTCAAAGGATATGAAAAGCGTCAAAGGCTCAAATGTAGAGGCTTTGTATGTTCAGCTCATATTAAAAACAGGCTCTGAAACATTTCACTCGTTAAATACGAAATCCAATCACCGGCAACCTATTATTGCACACGTGTGAGTAAACACTTGGTCTCCTCATCCAGGAAGTCTGTTAAGATCACTCAAAGTAACCCTCTGCAAATTATTCTCAACTGTCAATCCGTGTGCGTTGCGAGGGATGTGGTGGATCATTTGCTTAATGAATTGGGGCAAAGTTCCCACAGGGTCATTGGCACCAGGAAGCATTTCATCCCGGAACGATGGTACGCGGAAAGAATTTGTGCATCGAAATTCCTCCCCGGCGCATTTCGCTAATTGAAAATCACAGGTGTCGCCGAAATAGTTTTAAACTCGGATGCAAATCCGCAAAGTGTACAAGTCCCACTCGCAGGGTGACCATTCCCCCTGATCCCCCTCACTTGGCTCCCGCCCCTATAATTAAGAAAGTGGTCTGCCGCCAGACATCTGGCATCATCACGCAAATGGACACACAAATAATAGATATTGCAATGCAACCAGGAACCCTTCCACTATTCCATTTGCCAATATATAAGCGGACCTATCTCTCTTGGTCCTGTGGAATGGCTCTGCAAACAACATCCCACAAAGAAACGCGAGCTGGTCATTGTTTCGGCTGGTTATTGCATTTTCCCGCTGCGATATTCCGCTTTGATATCCCCGAAATGGACCGCAATGACGATATGAGTGTGGATTTTGCTAGAACTCAGTTTTTTGTCTGAGTTTTTCTCCCCTTTTTTATGATCAGGCGGATCAAATTGCTTTGATCACTAGAGATTAGCGTTTTAATATAACTCGAAATATTTTCTATAAACTTTTCACATAATAATTAATCATTAATCATTCACATTTAATACAAAATTTCAATTACAAAATAATAAACAAATTCTATGTTGGTGTTTGTTCAGTTGACACAAAATACATGGAGTTGACTATATATTCAAGAAAACGTTAATAATTTCTTAATAAAGTATATACATGTAAGTATCTATATGTGCATAAATAAATCTGGTCTCTAACGGACTTCTCACCACAGAACCAGTATACCCTGGGAAGGAAAACCCTAATCTGTTGACCAAAATTGGCCTAGTCTCGATACTTTCGCTCCTCTTTCTTCTTTCCCATGATGAAAGGATTGCTATTGCGCGACAGGGTTAATAATCACTTGCGACCGGCTACTTCAAACTCGTTTTGGGTAGATGTGGATATGTATGCCTGTGTATATATAGGTGTATGTGTGAGGTCGCTCGCTACTTGTCACTCGTGACTCGTTATAAGCAGATAACGCCTTAGAAAAGAGAATAAACGAATACCAAGACAAACCTCCCTTATCAGCCCAATACCGAGAGAGGGTAAACTGATACCAACATGGTAGAAGGATAAAATGTCCAATGCCAGCAATGGCCAAGAGAGGGAAACTCTTTACAAAAAACCGCATACCAAGACGGCTCGGGTCCCCGCGGTATGGACACGAAAGGGGAGCCCTCACGTCACGTGTGAGACTCAGGTTCCTCTGGCCTCGACTACCATGCGAGAGTTTGGGTAAGGCCCATGCCCTCAGCGAGTGAGAGCCTTGTGGCTGGCAAATGATGTTGATGATGATGATCTATATGTGGATATGTAAATCTGGTCTCTAACGCATTTCTCATCACAGAATCAGTATGCCCTAGGAAGGAAATCCTTCTTTCTTCCTTTTTTCTAGGGGAAAAACAACAATATTCGCTGCTGTTTTTTCTCGCTCTTGACTTAAACTTACAAGTGACACGTGCTGCGAGAGCTCAGTATGCGGCGAGACATCGACAAGAGTTCATTTTGATGAAAGCATTCTTCGTCATTTTAATTCTGGCATTAATTTTCACCTCCGCACTTACGTTATGATAATATAATTTCTGTATTCATCAGACATGGTCCCCTATCAGTTCTTCATATTACCGAAGATAAAACAATATAATAGGACGAGGTTTTGCAAATATTGAGAAGATAGAATTGCATTGAAATAGTGGTGGCTATATGATGTATTTGGGTCCAAAACAACCGCTTCATCCGAAGGGGGTATCTCAGATATCCCAAGAATTTCAAGTCAAGATATTGATAAATTCTTTTTTTTTAAAATGGATTATTCTAAGTATTAAGAGAGTTATTCATGATATGTTTCATAATTTAGTCGATATTTTAGATTTTTTAACTAATCATTATAGCGCGTAAATGACAACGTTCTCGGCGATGTCTCGCGCATACTGAGCTCTCGCAGCACATGTCACTCGCACGTTTCACTCTTTCGGCACATCGTACCGGATGCAAGCGTAAAAAAACATGGCAACAGCAGTGAATATTGTTGTTTTTATTTTTTTAATCGCAATTGCAGTCAATAAAACAAAATGCATTTCTATAATATTTATTCTTTTAACTGTTTTAGATAAATACAAAATGTTTGTGACATATAGGATTTATATTAAAAGAGTTAGTCAAGAAAAATCAAAAACTTGGAGTACTTAATACACCCACCCCATCGGCACGGCTAGGTTAATAATTTTTTTTTGAGGAATAATTCTTTTCATTGTATTATGAAATTCATACTGTGTGAACATAATCGATAAAAAAAATCTTCAATGATAACAAATTCAGGCATAGAATAGGAGTTCGCGACAATTACGTGTCTGGTCAGTTGGACCATAGATTTTGAGTTTTTTCTTTTCTTGAATACAATGGGATTTTCTACTTGATAAACAAACATCTTTTTTGTCATTTTTTCATTTTCAACAAAAATCATTAAAAAATTGAATTATTAATAATGTGTGAAATAGCGAATTGTGCGAAAGTCGAATTGTGCCACCTATATTGCAAAATTCAACCAAAATAAATAATGATACCTTTAATTTTCATATAATAGAGATAAAGTTTTTATATTTTGTCGGTATGAATAAATTGATTAATAGTTTCTATATTCGTCGGGTACACCGCAATAGATTAATGACGCATTTAGAGGTACAAATGAATAATACATAGTTTCATAAAACCGATTATCCGATGTATATACTTCCTAATCCTCGGACAGGGCTTTGTGCAGAAGATGTATCGCCGTTATGATAAGATTTGAACGTATCACGAATTTAGCATTTTTGGACTGAGGGCGAATAATTCCAACCCCTACCCCCTGACACGCCAGTCGGTTTTGCCTATGCAAAAGGATGTAATACCTTCTTTAGCCTGCGAAGATTTGTAAAATGGCAGACAAAGATCTCGGATAAAACGTCATTCGTGCTAACCAAAGGCGGCGCGTGAAAATTAGAAGCGAAAAAAAATTAAATATAAATCGATAGAGTGTATCTAAATATGTTTTCGATGAATAAATATATTTTATTAATAATTATTTATTCTTTCGATGTATTGTTCACGCGCCGCCTTTACGCATTTGATTTGCAAATCGCGCGACCCCTTGCAAAAGCCCACAGCCTAGGGATGAACTGATTCTCGTCGAAGATAACACCTGCTTGAAAATTCTGATCTTTCGATACCTTCCACAGCCTTCTGCCACTCTAACCCGAAAAGGGTGGACGACGTGTTAACACCTCGAGCCCCTGCATCAGACGCCGCCGCAGATACATCGAATAATCTCGAATTTATTGTCATTTTGAATTTTTATGGGACACGCTGTAGACGGCGACGACTGGATGGAGGGTGTAAATTCTCTTTCCTCGTGCAACTTTTCCGTTGTGATACTGAAATTTAATTTCCCTCGCATTAGCCACGAGCCAATTGTTGCATTCAAAATGAAAATATGTTCTGCGGAGTGTGCTCGGCCCGACATCTACTTGCTGAACAATCCATTGTAAAAAAATGTAATATGCTTCTGAACCTCTGCGGCAACCTGTCATCGAATTAATTAAATAGCATTGGTGTCAGATTTTTAAAGGAATATCATAAAAGACCAATATTTAATACAAATATTCGTGAAAGGAAATTATTTTCAATAATTTGTTATTGAAACATTTAATAAAGAGCCTAAAAATATATTTTTCTAGATGTCATCAACTGTCGTTATGAGCTTCCGAATATTATAAATTAATTACCATTGTCAATACTTTTACATTTATTATACAATTGATAGAACAAATAAAGATTTTGAAAGATACTCATTATGGAAGAGAATTATTTTTTTAAGTATATTTCAAATAAATGATTTTATATGCACTAACTGTGCTCAAAATTCTCTCAAGGTCTCAAAAAATATTTTTTGTATTGCTACAATTAACAAGCATATAACCAAAAATAAAAATTTAATAAAACAAAACGTTGTAAAATTTACAGCTGATGGATCGTGTATAATCGGCTATCGCCTGATGTGCGCGCCCCGCACATGCGCAAAAACGCTTTCGTCGTGGAATCCACGTTCCCCGTACACAATGTGTAAAACGATTTTTAAAACCAATTATAATACGTAGTTTGAAATTGCTTAGATAATCGCCGTTGCTCATTTCGGTTGAATGGCTCTTACTTCTAAACTACATACTAAAACTTACTAAACTCACGAAATCCTCTTGATCAAGATTTAAAGGTTATACTCTTTCCAAAAAAATGGGATTAATAAATTATGTAGAAAACAGCGATTTACAGGAAACGTTATAGGATGGTTGAATATATATAATACATCAGGGACAAGAGGGCGAATATTTTTATTTTATTTATTTATTATATAAGTGGCCTATTAACTATAAGGCAGGTCTTTGCCACCTGGAGGATACCTCCGTCTCAACCATGATGTCTTGACTGTGACGGGTGTATCATGACTGTGATTACTTTCAATGTTATATTTTTCAATTTCTTGACAAATAAAATGAAGACGAATTAGTCTTAATTAGTCTAAAAAAATATCAGAGTCATCCATGCTCTTCAGTTGGATTTCCAAATGATAGGTAGTGATATTTTAGAAATATTTTTAAGGCTCTTAGGGCTTTGCTATAATATATTAAAAGTGGATTGATTTTGCAATCTCCAACAACATTTTTTACAAGTAAAAGTGTTAGCCTATCGTTACTTACTTTATCTTTAGAATAATAATTTGGGGACAAGAAATGGGTTGTCTACAGCAATGTTAAACGCAAGGGATCATAGAGTAAAAAAGATGAACCTTCAAAAGTCATGATCTCTCTTTGGTCGGCACCCTCATGTCTGAGGATCGTGATCCTTTTCGTTCCGAAGTTCTTGATTTTGTCTCTCCAGGATTCTCTGCATTTTGCATCCCACATCGCTGCTACTACGGTGGAGCCTGTAGCGGTCTTCACTTGGTCACTCCAGCGGGTGGGCACCCTGCCCCTTCCCCTGAGTCCTTTGTACGTTTCCAAGCGCGACGATCTTCCCCAGGCTATCGTTTCTTCTGGCGAGTTGCCCAAAGTATCGAAGAATCCTTTTGAGACATATGGTCGAAAGTCGGTCTTCTTTATAGTTCACCATTTCTTTTAAAACGGACACGTTTGTGCGTTTAGCGGTCCATGGTATTCTTAGCAGACGTCGCCAGCACCACATTTCGAAGCCATCAATTTTCTTTTTCATATTTGCCTTTATGGTCCAGGTTTCTACGCCGTAAATAAAAATTGAGAATACCAGACTTTGCACTAGACGTTTTTTTGTCTTTTTGGATATCCCCCTGTTTTTCCAAATCGTTGATAGCTTTGACATCGCGTTTTTAGCCATCACTATTCGCCTTCTTATTTCCGGCTCCCACTCGTTACCGCAAGTAGTGATCCGAGATAAAGAAACTCTTCAACCCTCTCCAGATCTGGAAGATTAGCAGATAGGTGATGCTATCTGTTTGGTGGGATTTCAAAGGAATCGTCTATCTTGAGCTTCTACCGAACAACACAACGATCAATTTTGAAATGTACTGTCATCAGCTGGACAAAATGAATTGATTCACTTAAAGAGAAAAAGTCAGAGTTGATCAATAGAAAAGTTGTAGGGTTCCACCAAGATAATGTGATACCTCATACAAGTTTGTTAACTCGGCAAAAGCTTTTACAGCTTGGATGGCATATACTGCCACACCCACCATATTCTCCAGATCTGGCACATTCTGATTATTATTTGTTCCGGTCTCTACAATTTTTTTAGACGGAAAACCCTTTACTTCGAATGAGGATGTCAAAAATCACCAGGATCAGTTTTTTTCTAGCAAATAACAAAAAAATATAAGTGTGGTATCATGCTACTGCTAGAAAGATTGCAAAGGCAAACCAGAATATACAAAATATAATTCAATAAAATATTTATTCACTATAAGAAAATCATCTTTCTTATAGTGAATAAATATTTTATACTATAATACCTGTTTTTTAAGCCACGAGTCGCCCCAGTTTCTAACCATCCATCGTCTAATACAGGGCTGTGGAGTCGTTAAAAAAAAACACGACTCCGACTCCGACTCCGACTCCAATCCGACTCCACGACTCCGAATTCACAACTCCGAATCCGACTCAAAAAAGTTCAATTTTATCAGGTTATTTTTCTACCTCTGCATATAAACAATTCTTTCATGTTATAGTCATAAAAATAAAACAAGATCAAACTTTAATTATTTGCGTTTATTCTTAAAAATAGCATTGATTCTATTAAATCTACATTCTGCCTGCATTCACGTCTGCAAGTTTAATATTTGTGCACAATACACATTCATTATAATAATTATTATAAAAAAAATGTTATTTTAAATTTTAACGAAAAAGGAGTCGGAGTCGCTCGTTTTTCACGACTCCGATTCCGACTCCGACTCCGACTCCACAGCCCTGGTCTAATATATTTATTGTTTAAATGTATTGCCTATTTTTTTTCAATTAATCTTTTGTAATCTATTTTTTCATTCTTCACGCTATTGGTTTTATCAAAAATTATCCTGTTAAAATCTCCATTCAACAAAATCTAATTAATATCTGTTCAGATAGATTATTTACAATGGCCAATAATAAAACACACAGTAACTCAGCCGCCGGCGTGGTATTATCACATCACATTCATAACCCCGTGCGGTAAACCTCGTTTGTTAGCCGGCGTCGTCGCCGTCGCCATCGTCGTAATCTCGTCGAGATGAAATTCGAAATCGGCCCGAAGACAATTTGCGAGATTAATTGTTGTTTCTTAATAACCTGTCACCCTAGGGTAGCGAATGCGGTCCTGGAGGGCAGATAGCAGGCTGGCGAGGTCGCGGGAGACCTCAACCATCCACCCGGTCACCCATTACCGACGGTAATTACCCCCGGCCGCAGTAACATTTGCATATAAGACATTTAGCAAGGGTCGGAGACAACCCCTTAGAGTCGCCCGACACGCAATAACCGGCTTAATGACTCGGGTAGTCTACGAGGATCCCATCCTTAGAACACTCGCAGATCAATTACAAAAAAAAATATATATAATAATTATTCTTCACAATACATATTTAATGTCATTTATTAGGACTTTTACTATTTATTTTATTTATAAATGATATTCATCGGGTCCTTCAATGTAAATTTTCACTTCGCAGACGATTTAAAAATATTTCTATTACATCAGTGGAAGATGGCCTTTCGTTGCAGCTGGACATTGTAAAATGTCAAACAATGACATTTTCTAGATCAAAGGAGCCCATCATCTTTAATTAGAGACTTGCGAACGTAACTCTTCCTAAGCAATCGTCTGTTGAAGATCTGGGTATTTTGTTTGATTCTAAGTTAAAATTTAGTTTACATGTATCGGACGTGTGTATGAGATCATCAAGAATGTTGGGCTTAGTCTTGAGAAATTCTCATCACATACGTAGCACCTTAGTCATACGAGTGCTATACGATGCATTGTTTCGGAGCTTGTTTGAATCAGGTCCATTATATGGACGCCTTATGACGCCTCGAATTCTCTCAGATTCGAGAAAATACAGAAGAAATTTCTTAGATATCTCTACATGAGGGAGTTTGGATTCTATCCAAGTTTATACGCCAGCGCATGGGTACAGGGCTGACTAGGGTATGTCGATTTACTTGGCAATGCACTTCTACAAGCTGTTGGTTGGCGTAGTACATAACCCCCTTGTACTGTGCGAGTTGCCCTTATGGGCGCCACCTGACTACCATCGAGCTCGTTCACGTGTGCTTTTTCTTCCGCAAAATGTGAGGACAGTTGCTCTCAGAAACTCTCCGGTAACCAGAGCTATTTCTCTGCTCAACCACTTGGCCGAATATGTAGATATATTTGATGTCAAATATTGCCGTTTTGTATATATTTTATATGTCATTTTTTTCACGTTATTATTATGTTTTTATGCACGATTGGCAACCTGGGTTATTCTGTAATGCCAATCACGCATTGTCTTTAAGAAAAAATAAATAAATAAATTAGTAGTTCTAATTGTGGAATATATAAATAAAAATATGTAATATAACGTCTACATTATCTCGTGACTTATTCAGTATTTTCACGGATGAAAAAGGAAATGAGAATATGGAATTTCGCTAATTGCCAAATGGGGGTGGTTTTTGCAGTCGAGTTTTTAATTTTTAATTTTAATGTACATTAGGGGTGAAGCGAGGGCCCAGAGTTCAGCTGCGGGTCCTGAGTGTGGGAGCAGGTCCCCGGGCCAGGACTCCGGCATCCCGCGTGAAATATTGTTGCCATTATAATCGAGGTGATTTATTTGCGCGCTCGCCACACTGGTGGCTACCGTTTAATATTTCTTGGCAATCTAAAAAGAATATATAGAAAAATTGCGCCACAACCGGAGATAGTTCACCTTACTCGCCTACAATTATTAATGAGAGAATGCGCGTATGAAAAATATATAAATCTTAGCGGCCCTCCTCGTCTTACAGAAGACCATCCACTCGTGAAATTGCTGTTTTTATCCGCACGCAATAAAAGTGTCGCTGTGGACGCTCAAGGGTCGCATAATCTAATTAGGGCAGAGAGCGCACTTGGCTACTGTTAAGATGCCCTCAGATGTTGTCTGAACATAATAAAATTATCCTGATTGGTTGGTATGACAACCGCAATAACGGTTGCATTGCCAGAAATTGCGCAGTTCATCCAATTACGTCCGTGCATAACTTTCGAAATCATAAGCAACTTGTTCCTCAGATCTTACTCCTCCTGTCGGTCTATTTGTAAGCTGTTTGTTTAGTTACTAGTCTGATTGTAATTACTGGGCCTCTACATACTCAAAATCTTCTGGCGTGACTTGGCGAGTCCTTCGTCCTTGTCAAGTCACGCCGTTATTGTTTTTTATGAAGTTAAGCTTTAAAAAATTCTAGATGAAAGTATGCACAGTTGAGTAATGAGGAGAAAAGTCCGATTTTGGCATTATCATATGCAGCAGGAATGTCTAGTAGAGAAATTGGAAGAGCAATTGGTTGCTGCAATACAACGGTGAGCAGAATTTAAAAAATATCGCAGAGTCAGGTGATACAGGACGTCTGAAAGGTAGCGGAGTGCTCTGTAAAATAACTGCGGCTGTTCGGTGGATATTCAAGAGCAATTTATAGCAGGTGGTGGAGCAGAAGTTGGAGTACCCACCATCCGAAAAAGATTGCGGAAAGGCAGTTTTTAGATGAAAGAAAATTTAATTTGTTTTGATAAGATAGAATCCAGTTTGTGAGGCGTATATCTGGAGAGCGGCTGTACTAAAACTGCCTCCGAAGAACTGTGATTTGGAGGATCTTCTCATGTTTTGGAATTTGAGAATTATCATCCATCAATAGTAACTTTGCGGTGTACTAATTTATACTAGAAACTCATCTTCTGCCATCAATCGAAACCCTCTTTCCAGCACAAATTACATAATTTTTAAGATGATAGTGCTTCTTACAGATCCAGAATGCTGATTTTTTAGTATCAGTAAGTGTTGCAAACAGAATTATATTAAATTAATCATTTTTTCTCTTCAGATATGTTTTTCTAAGTCAACTTGGGGTTTGGACCTTGCATTGGCCAAAGAATTCACAAGATCCTAACCCCATTGAATATTGTGGTACATTATGGAGGATGAAATACACGAAATAAAGCCTAGGAGTAAAGAAAATGTATTTAAAATAATATAAAACGTATGGTATGAAAGAATTTTAATTGAACATTTACAGGCTTTAGTGGACTTAACACATTCCGGTCCGCTGGGCTCAGCGCTGAGTTTTGCGTTGGGCCGGGCGATTTCGCGAAAAAAACAGCAAAAGTTAAGTACTACTGTTAAATCGATGTAATTCTGATACCATTTAAGTTATTGTAATATTTTTTTTGTTGTGTTCAGAAAGGTTATCTCTATGTAAAAAAAATAATAGCAAAGTGTGGTCTATGTATCCGTCTAGTGTAATAACACTCCGTAAACATCAGCGCCAACGAGGGTCTCGAAAACGCGTCCCCCGTACTTCTACGTTGGCCCGCGAGGACGCGTATTCGTGTCCCCCGGACCGCAATGTGTTAATATTCATGACGCGATAAAGCAAACAAGAGGACCGGTAAAAAATATGTAATTATTAAGTTCAAAGCTTTGTTATTATAAATTAAAACTCTTAATTTTGTTATATTTATATATAAATAAAATATTATTCCAAAAATTTTTTCGTTCAATCCTAGGATGTCGTATTAAGTTTTTTACCTATATTAATTATAAGGATAAAATGTTAATAAAACATACATTTTGCAGGTGTTACAACTCCACTGCTCGGCAGTATAACTCTATGCTAATATTTATAATAAATGTATTAAAGTTTTTTAATTTTGGTTGAGTTATTCTTAAAAAAATGTCCACGATAAATTCGGTTTTGGCGAATATTGTCTCTTAACAATCATGTCAATTCTTTTAGGAGCAAAGAACCATTGACAGGCTTTTTAGTTATTTAGTTATTGGTTGATTTTCATGAAAATCTAGAGTAAAAATTTCATACAAAATAATGAATGACCTAAAACGAACCCATTTTTTTCCTATGCAAAAATTTTACGGGTAACTTGAGATATAGTTATTTTGTTGAGTTACTGCTATATTTTAATGCGAAAATTACATTTTGCAGATGATTTTTTTTTATATTACACCCAATTTGAGTACATCAAAGGATCCACTATTTGCCTCATCTTTTCTCTATACAAAATATATCCCAATTATTATATCATTTTAAATATATATTATTGCTATTTCTATTCATTCTTATTACCAAATTATTTACTAATGTTTTACAACATTTTTAATTGTGTCATTAAAGATATTTCGAGCAACACTAGAGTTTGATTAACTCTGTGATAAAACATAGCGTTCAAATTCTTGATAAAAGACTTAAAAAATATATTAAAATATATACCACAAAATATTGATTTACCAAAATCAAACACCCATGGTATTTGAACAACATATCAAGGGAAATCACCCCTGATATTGCTGTCGGCCAAATACCGGAACCACCCAGTCCTAATTATCTGCTTCTGTTGCCGCATTCCGACATAGAAAAAAATATAGACCTCGAATGTAACATTAAAAAAATATCTTTTCTGAATATTATTTTATAAACGCAATAACTTAATTATTATATTTATTATTAATCAAATTTTAATTGCTTAATTTAATAAATTATTTAATTATAGAAGCACTTATGCGTAGGACAAACCGTTAATAGGTAGGGGAAGAGCTTAGCTGTCACCATATATCAGATGTTATGCCTCGGCAAATGTTCCCGTTATGAGTCCTGTATCCTTGCGGGATCCTTCGATCCTTATGGTCCCGTTAATATAGCCATTTCCTTGATTTGCGACGACCTTATACCGTGGGAATAGAAACAAACAGGAAGTAGCAGGTATTCAAATCGATTCGAGATTATTTACGAATCATGAATTTTAATTTAATTTAATTTAAATAAATAAATATAATATTATTTTTTTATGATTTGATATATTTTTCTCGGGGATAGTGCACGTAAGGGTCGCAAAATTAAAACAAATATTTATCACCAAATATTGCGAAGGGCAATGACACCGCATCGACTTCCTCGTGGCGTGGAATTTGCACGATTTCACCCTCGCAAATCAAACGTACCAATATTTTTTTCTAGAGGAAGTGAGACCGACAAATCTCACGCGAAAAAAATATGTCTTGGTACAAATTTGAAAACCGCAAAACGCGTGTGAAACATTCTTATGGGTCTTTAACATCTGCTCACAAATAATTTAATATATTCAAACCCTTGTTTATTCGTGGATTAACTCTGGCGTTTTTTTGGGCCGTAACCTTTCCAGTCAAAATACGTTTGAGTTTGTTTTGTGATTATTTTGTAGCCCTTCGTAGGTCAAGTGGAACTATATAATGATTTACTATAAATCTGAAAAACATCTTAAAATTGATTAGACATAATATAATAAATAAATTTTAGGACGCACATAAAAGAAAATAATATTTATTTAAAATTATTTTATGTGTGGCCTTTAATATATTTTTAAGAGTCTGCGTCAGTAAATTTTGCGAGTTGGTACAACAATACATTTTTTTTCGCTGCAACTGCTTTCTAAGTCATTAATTATGATTGATTCATTCAACATTTCGACTAATTCTTCTTCGTTCAATGTACGATCCTCTTCATCAAATCCTTCTCCACGAATACCACGATAAATATTTATTGTCTTTAGGTATTTATCTTCTATTGGTGGTACAACATTTTCTCCAGGGATTATTTCTAGCCACAGCTTTTTCCAGCAAGCATTTAAAGTAGATTGTTTTATTTCTTTAACAGATAAAGAAAATATATCGACATAATTTAGAATAAAACATTTTTTACAAGTTAAATTCTCATCTTGAGCAT